>CAUYLG010004890.1:0-20910 GCA_963573385.1 Cacajao melanocephalus | reverse complement strand
AAAAAAAAAAAAAAAGAAAAAGAAATGTTTAACTTCAAAGTTCAATATTCAAATTTTTCTTTTAAGATGAGTCATTAGGCCAGGTGCGGCGGCTCACGCCTGTAATCCCAGCACTTTGGAAGGCCGAGGCAGACAGATCACTTGAGGTCAGGAGTTCTGGAGCAGCCTGGCCAACATGGTGAAACCCCAATTCTATTAAAAATACAAAAAAAAAAAAAAAAAAAATTAGCCGGGCATGGTAGTGCATGCCTGTAATCCTAGCTACTCAGGAGAATGAGGTGGGAGGATTGCTTGAACTCAGGAGACAGAGGTTGCAGTGAGCCGAGATCACTCCACTGCACACTCCAGCCTGGGTGACAGAGCGAGACTCTCCATCTCAAAAACAAGCAAACAAACGAAAAGATGAGTCACTTACTTTTATATCCAAAGCAAACAATTTAATTCAATAGCGGCATTACAAATATTACCAAGCAACTTTCACAGGCCATAATATTAACTCAAAGATGGCCTTTTTCTTCAGTGGGGGGATGAACAGAGGGAAAGAAGCACACAAGGACAATAGAAAAAACTAGCAAAACTGAAGGCAAAATTTTATTGTTAAACGTATACAAATTGAAAGAAGGACCACAGCATTCATTGAATTCTTAAAATCACTCATAAACCACTGCTCTATCATGTAGATATGTAAGACAGTGTCCCTTCCATTCTATACAATTTATAGGAAATAAAGGGGCGACAGGAATATTTTAAATGTTTAACCATTTAAACCATGAAGATATAATATCCAGACTATGAAAAACAATGAATGATAATCGTCTGTTTCTTCAACAACTAAATTGAAAGAAAAAAGACAGAGCAAAAAGAGAAATCTGTAAGTTATAAAAGACCTGTGAGACACATCAGTAACAAGGAAGGGTCTGGGCGTGGAGCTCACGCCTGTAATCCTAGCACTTTTGGAGGCCGACACAGGAGATCACCTGACATCAAGAGTTCAAGACCAGCCTGGCCAACATGGTGAAACTCCATGTCTACTAAAAAATATATATATATAAAAATTAACCAGGCATGGTGGCATGCGCCTGTAATCCCAGCTACTTGGGAGGCTGAGGCAAGAAAATTGCTTGAACCCAGGAGGCAGAGGTTGCAGTGAGCCAAGATCGTACTCCAGCCTGGGTGACAGAGCAAGACTCCGCCTCAAAATAAATAAATAAATAAATAAATAAATATAAATAAAATAACAATGAAAGACCTTATTTGAATCCTGAGCCAAGCAAATTGTAGATGAAAAAATGATTTGAAACCACTAGAGAAATGTGAATGACTGGGTAAGTGATTATTGTTAATTTACTAGGTATAGTAATGGTATAGTGACTCTTTTAAAAAAAGAATCCATATTGAAATATCTATGGAGCTATAAAAAAAAATTGTAAATAATTCCAAAATGTGCTATTTCAAACAAGATATAACTTGCCTAACACTCAAAAATTTTGTAAAAGTCTTGACAATTACTTCAGTTGTACCATTATTTTTATGTGTTGTAATTCTCTAATCATAAGCTGGAAATTTTTCAGGAATACAACATACCCGGAGAGCTTGTTCCTTTTTGATGCCTTCTACAATATCAACAGGTTCTTTAATGATTGCTTCAGGAGTCTCAGCAGCAACATCTTCAATGTTGACGCCACCATGTGAACTTCCTATTAATACAGGACCCTGGCAAGAGGAGGAAACAACCAAAACTCTAGATTTATTTTACACTCATCAATGAAACTTTAAAACTTACCTGTGCACACTATCAGATATGAGCATCTATTACTCTCTACTTACATTTTCAAATTTCCTTGAGAATTTATCCTCACATCTCCAGCACAGTGCCCTCTTATAAATAATTAAAGTAATGAAAAAAAGTTAAAAAAAAGAAAGAAAGAAAATAATGGCTTGCCTGCAAGAAAAATAGATTTAAAATATACACAAAAACGTACACCACAATAGCAAAGACTTGGAACCAACCCAAATGCCCATCAATGATAGACTGGATAAAGAAAATGTGGGATATATACACCATGGAATACTATGCAGCCATAAAAAGGATGAGTTCATGTCCTTTGCAGGGACATGGATGAAGCTAAAAACCATCATTCTCAGCAAACTAACACAAGAACAGAAAAACCAAACACCACATGTTCTTTCTCGTAAGTGGAAACTGAACAATGAGAACACATGGACACAGGGAGGGGAACATCACACACCAGGGCCTGTCGGGAGGTTGGGGGCAAAGGGAAGGATAGCATTAGGAGAAATACCTATTGTAGATGACAAGTTGATGGGTGCAGCAAACCACCATGACACATGCACTCTCATGTAATAAACCTGCACGTTCTGCACATGTATCCCAGAACTTAAACTAAAAAAAAAAAAAAAAAAACCTTACATCAAATATGTAAATACATATATCTGAAATATAACCTATGCATTTTTCATAAAAACTGAGGGGATGTTAAAAGTATTGCTTAAAGCATTTTTTAAAAAGCCTAAGAAAAGGGAAAGTCTAAGCTCTAGCCCTACTGCAAGACCATGAAGAAGAAACCTGGCCAGGCACAGTGGCTCATGCCTGTAATCATAGCACTTTGGAAGGCCAAGACAAGAGGACCGCTTGAGCTCAGGAGTTCAAAACCAGCCTGAGCAACATAGTAAGATTCCATTTCTACAAAAAATACAAAGAAATTAGCCAGACATGGTGGCATGCCCCTGTAGTCCCAGCTACACAGTAGGCTGAAATGGGAGGGTGGCTTGAGACTGGGAGATCAAGGCTGCAGTGAGCTGTGATTGCACCATGGCACTCCAGCGTGGGCAACAGAGCAAGACCCTGTCTCAAAAAAATAAAGTAAAATAAAATAAATAAAAGAGAAAGCCAACTAGTTTGAAAGGATATAGCTCTGGCTATTATCATGAACAATATGAGAAGATAAGGTATCAATACTAATAATTATTTACCTTTAAGTCCTTGAAAATCAAGAAAAAAATTGTAAATTATCTAATAGATCTACTAATTTATGCATGAAACTAGAAAAATGTTAACATAAAAAAAGGCACAGTAAAAGTGTATTACTAAAGATTATTTACCGACATAGGAAAATACTGATCTGCAGTGGGTTATGTAGTGTATGTTTATATGCAGTGTTATGTATGAAAAAATGATACAAAACCCTAGACTGTATCCTTAATTGTATTATTTAACATAGTGTGTTTCAACATACTCACTATTGACAGAAACAAACAAAAAAGAGTGGGAAATAAAATATTAAAAGACTTTTGTTATTTTAAATGCAACTATTTTCCAAAAAAAATTTTTTTTTACAATGATCACACTGCTCTGTTTTGGTTTATCAGTACCATGCTGGTTTGGTTACTATAGCCTTGTAGAAGTATAGTTTGAAGTCAGTTAGCGTGATGCCTTCAACTTTGTTCTTTTTGCTTAGGATTGTCTTGGCTACATGGGCTCTTTTTTGGTTTCATATGAAATTTAAAGTAGTTGTTTCTATCTCTGTGAAGAAAGTCCATGGTAGCTTGATGGGGATAGCACTCAATCTATAAATTACTTTAGGCAGCATGGCCATTTTCATGTTATTGACTCTTCCTATGCATGAGCATAGAATGTTTTTCCATTTGTTTGTGTCCTCTCTTATTTCCTTGAGTGGTGGTTTGTAGTTCTCCTTGAAGAGGTACTTCACATCCCTTGTAAGTTGTATTCCTAGGTATTTTATTCTCTTTATAGTGATCATGAATGGGAGTTTACTCATGATTTGGCTCTCTATTATTTGTGTATAGGAATGCTTGTGATTTTTGCATATTGATCTTCAGTTTCTCATTATTGTATATTATATTGGCTGTGAGTTTTCTTATATGGCATCCTAAATAGCTGAAACTTCAGGCACCTGCCATCACGCCCAGCTAATTTTTTGTATTTTTAGTAGAGAGGGGGTTTCACCATGTTGGCCAGGACGGTCTCAATCTCCTGACCTTGTGATCCACCCACCTCGGCCTCCCAAACTGCTGGGAAAACAGGAGTGCTGGGATAACAGGCGTGAGCCACCGCGCCCAGCCCATGCTTTTTAAAAATATAATACAAGGGGCTGGGTGCGGTAGCTCACACCTGTAATCCCAGCACTTTAGGAGGCTAAGGCAGGCAGATCACAAGTTCAGGAGTTCAAGACCAGCCTGGCCAACATAGTGAAACTCTGTCTCTACTAAAAATACAAAAATTAGCTGGGCGAGGTGGCGGGCGCCTGAGGCTGAGGCAGGAGAATCGCTTGAACCAGGGAGGCAGAGGTTGCAGTGAGCCGAGATCACACCACTGCACTCCAGCCTGGCGACAAAGCCTCCGTCTCAAAACAAAAAACAAAACAAAAAACAAACAAATAAACAAAATATATGTAATACAAGGTTAGAGTTATCAAAACAGCATGATAATGCATAAAAAGAGACAGATAGACCAATGGAATAGAACAGAGAACCCAGAAATAATCCCTCAGGTATATGGTTAAATGATCTTCAACAAAGGTGCCAAAGCTACATAAAAGGGTAAAAAGAACAGTCTCTTCAACAAACAGTGCTGGAAAAATTGGATATTCACATGCAAAAGAATGAAGTCGGACTCTTACCATATACTATACGCAAAAATTTACTCAAAATAGATTAAAGACCTAAACTTAAGACCTGAAACTATAAAACTCATAGAAGGAAATAGGGAGAAAAAAGTTTATAACATTGGATTTAGCAATGATTTCTTAGGTATGATACCAAAAACAACAGGCAAAAAAAAGCAAAAATTGACAAGTGGAACTATATCAAACTTAAAAACTTCACAGCAAAGGAAATAATCAACAAAGTGAAAAGGCAATCTACAGAAGGAGAGAAAATATTTGCAAACTGTATATCTGGTAAATAGTAGAAATCCAGAATCTGTAAGAACTTCTACAGTTCAAATGGCCTGTAAGCATATGAAAAGGTATTCAGTATCACTAGTCACTGGGGAAATGCAAATAAAAACCACTGTGAAATACAACCTCACACCCTGTATGATGGCCACTACAAAAGAAACAGAAAATAAATGTTGGTAAGGATGTAGAAAAACTGGAAGCTTTGTCTGCTATTAGTTGGAATATAAAATGGACAGCTCAGCCAGGCACAGTGGCTCAGGCCTGTAATCCCAGCAGAGGTCAGGAGTTCAAGACCAACCTGGCCAACATGGTAAAACCCTGTCTCTACTAAAAATACAAAAATTAGCCAGGCATGGTAGCATGTGCCTGTAGTCCCAACTGCTCGGGAGGCTGAGGTGGGAAAACTGCTTGAACCCAGGAGGTGGAGATTGTGGTGAGCCGAGATCACACCACTGCACTCCAGCCTGGGCAACAGAGCAAGACTCCATCTCAAAAAAATAAAAAATACAAAATACAAAAATACAAAAATTAGCAGCGAGTGGCGGCAGGTGCCTGTAATCCTGGTTCCTCAGGTGGCAGAGGCAGGAGAATCGCTTGAACCTGGGAGGTGGAGGTTACAGTGAGCCAAGACTGCACCACTGCACTCCAGCCTGGGTGACTGAGTGAGACTCTGCCTCAAAAAATAAATAAATAAGTTAATTAATTAATTAATTAATTAAAATGGTAAAAAATTAATTAATCAAAATGTCAAAGAAATATCTGAACATCCACGTTCAATGCAGCATTACTGACAACAGTCAAGAGGTGGAATCAATCTGAAGGTCCATCAAAAGATGAATGGATAAAGAAAATGCAGTATATACACAAAACGGAATAGTACTCAGCCTTAAACAGGAAACCTTGTCATACACTACATCATGAATAAACCTTGAGGACATTATGCTAAGATAAACCAGTCTCAAAAAGACAACTAATTTAGGTATCTAAAATACTCAAACTTTTAGAAATACAAAGTAGAATGGTGATTACCAGAGGCTGGAGGGAAGGGGAAGAGGGGAAAGCTGTTCAATGAATACTTTTAATTTTGCAAGATGAAAAAGTTCTGGAAAAAGAAAAAAAGAAAAAAAAGATTTGGAGATCTGTTCTGGAGATCTGTGGCACAAAATGTGCACAAACTGTTTTACTCTCCTCTTTCTACCAACATTCTCCTTCCTTCCTTCCTCCCTCCCTCTTTCCTTCCTTCTTTCTTTCCTTCTGAGTATGCACTATTATACCACATACTCAAAACGGGTAAATTTTCTATGTTTTTAGACAAAAAAAAAAAAAAAAAAAAACTCTGAACACCAAAAGCTTGGGGAGCTTTGGGCTGGCAATGTTCTGCATACTGTCACACCTTAAGATGTCAACAGGATAAAACATTCTTTGGAACAGTGGAAACTCTGTGTTTGGGAACCCTCCCAGACCTTGTCCTATGTGTCTTTTCATTTTGCTGGTTATGATTTTTATGTCCTTTGGCTATAATAAAACTGTAATCATAATTTCCTGAGCTGTGTGAATTGTTGTAGGGAATTAACAAACCTCGAATTTGTAGATAGCCAGTCAGAAGTAAGGGTAACCTGGAGACCACCAACACTGAGGCTGGTGTCAAAAGGGCAATCATGTGCAGGCTCTCAGTCTTTGAAGTTTGGCTAAATTCTGAGTACTTGGTATCAGAACTCTTTTCAACACAAAAAGAAAAACTGTTTTTAAATAAAAACTCATTGAGCCTTCTGAGGTTAAAGACGAGAACATTAGCAAGTCTAAGAGAAATGTTTGAAATGATGGTCTGATTTTCAGTTCCTCTATAAATTTCAAATGAAAGGGTATTCTTCAGTTCCTCTCTAGCAAGGCATTTCATAGATCATTACAAAGATCTAAAAAGCAGGAAAAAATTCTGATGGAAGAAGAACCAATTCAATTTTAGTCATGCTACTGAAATAGAACATAGACAAATTAAATTAGATCTATAGATAACTATAAAATATAATTGTATTCAACAGGAGAGGTACAGACCAACAAATCATTAAAATATTCTAATATTTTGGTTTTCTTTTCCTTTTAGTTTTACTTTCTCTTTTTATATCAACTGTTAAAAGAAATGAAAAGCCACAGAGAAGGCAACACTAGTTTAGGAGAAAACTTAATATTAAATTCTCACTAAAGTAAAAATTAAGTCTTCAAAATTGGTTGTAAGTTAGGCAAAAAAAAAGATCATTCATAGAAGAAAGTGGAGTCTCTATTCATCTTAATTCCACAACCAATTAGAAAGGAACCAACTTGCATGGGTAAAAAGGGGTTAAACAATGACTATAGTTCTACATTTGGTCATCACTGTAGAATGAATAGCTATTTCACATTCAAACAATTTGGCTTCACTTTTAAATCTTAGTAATAAACTTTCTTTTTTTTTTTTTTTGTTTTTTAAAGATGGGGTCTCACCATGTTGGTCAGGCTGGTCTTGAACTCCTGGCCTCAGGTGATCTGCCCGCCTTGGCCTCCAAAGTACTTGGATTACAGGCGTGAGCCACCGCGCCCGGCCAGTAATAGACTTTCAAAACAATTTCATTTCAAGCAAGTGGCTGAAATTTCAAATATATTAATAAGGCTACTTTTTAACTTTATTAACCTAAATTATTCTTCTCTTGCTGGTATTTTTAAAAATTTGCCTTAAAATAGGCTTAAATGTAAAAGGCTTAAATGACAAAGCAGCCATATGATATAATAAAGATCTACAGCCAGGCATCATGGCGTGCACCTGTAATCCCAGCTACTTGGGAGGCTGAGGCAGGAGAATTGCTTGAATCCAGGAGGCAAAGGTTGCAGTGAGCCAAGATGGAGCCACTGCACTCCAGCCTGGGTGACAGAGCAAGACTCCATTTCAAAAAAATGAAAAATTAAAATAAAACATAAAGATCTGTATTTAAATATATATATATATGTATGTGTGTGTGTGTGTGTATATATATGTATCTATCTATTTAAAGATTTCTCTCTCATGCAGGACTAAAAGCATTTTGTGAAGAGAAGTCCTCACTGAATCAATTAAGTTCCTCTTATACAATATCTTGTACATTACAGCCTCTCAGTAATTGCTGATAATAAAGTGATTAGATGATGTCACAAGAATTAAACCTTTTTAATATTTAACTATATTTGTGCTTAGAACAGCAACATTATAAATTACTTCAAGAAAATATTTTGAATATTTTTTATGATTTTTAAATGTTTGTGTTTTACATTTAGGATTCTGCTCAATCTTAAATTCAAACTCATATTTGAAAGTGTTGTCTTAGAGACAGAAAAGTAGTATAAAGCATCTGCATTTTCTAACAAAGTTTCAAAGACTATACTTAATACCAGTAGTTTTAAAAAGTCAAATGATGCATGAAGAAAAAAATTCTCTGAAATAGATATTTGTTTCTGTTTCATGAAACATGCATTGGCTATTTTGCCAGAAACTTCTTCACTGGAAAAGTTTTAGTAGAAATTTTAAAAATACACACATCTTCAGGAGTAATGTTGGCTCCTATAAGTGCCATTCATTATCCAGAGATATTTCACGTATGGTTTGATGAGTGTTAATTGTTCATACTATTTTGTACAAAAGGAATGGAAGATAAGGCAACTAATTGATGCATTAGTAGTTGTTCCCACCTCCAAAAGTTGAAGGAGGCATTTTTAACAGCCTTTATTTTCTTTGCAGGGGATCTGCTCTGAACAAAATGGCATATTCACTATTTTACCTTACATTTGTTTAGCAAGAAGCATTATCATCCATCCCAAGCACACATCTTTGCATAATAACAAAGATGTACAAAGCAGCAATGGCCTTCATCCCAAGCACAATGCTTCAAGTAAGCAGTTTTTATTTATTAAGCGCTTTTCGTTTTGCCTTAAGGCCTCATGGACTTGAGTAGATTCTTTCTCTGAGGTGCACAGATGGCCCTTTTATATTCATTATTATATATTGTTAATCTATGGTGATGAAAAGATCAGTAGATTCTCTCTTTTTCCCTTTCCTGTGTAACCTTCCTTTTGGGTTTAATCCTAATAATTAGTTTTGGGGAAAATGAATGAATAGAATTATAGTGCTACTTCCTGTGATTCTTTGAAGTAAAAATACATCAGGTTTTTCATCATCAATTGTATGCAACTATTGTAAAAATGTTCCATGGGCTGGAATTTAATAGTGCTTCTTGCTTTTTTTTCTTTTCTGCCACTCTTTTTAAACCTTGAAAAAAAAATGGGAATGCATTCTAAAGGAAAATTTCTTTTCTACTACTAAGAAAAAAAATACACAGAAAAAGACAGCATTGTTAAATGAAGAAGAAACTTATATCAAGGCTAATTATATATTTCCATAATATGCAAAAAGCTGCTTGCCCCATAGAAGGTTTTTTTTTTCCTAATAGCAACAACAAACAAAATATGTCTGAAAATTAAAAATGCATATAAACTAGTCTTTGAAAATATAATCACACAGTATTGAAAGTACTATGATGCCTCAGATTCTAGAATGTTCTGAGGTAAAAGTTGAGAATAGGGTATAAGATTAAAGCCCTTCCTCCCATCTCACTTCTGATAAGACTCTCATCTAGAGTTTGAGAGAGTTAGTTCAGGGTTTCTGAGAAAGGCAAAGACTCTGAGATACAGTTCAGGCTCCAGTTTAATCAGAAATTAAGAAAGTCAAAACATCTATCAGGCTCCTTCTCCAGAGAAGAGTATACCTGAAAATACTTTATAAAGATTCCCCTATTATAGTAGATAGTCTTTAAGTGTTTACTGAATAATAAAAATTAATAAATTATACTGTCTACCTATATCTAAGCATGCTCAATCTTAAATATTTCTACATGTTACCAAAATATTATTGGCCAACTGACTTCATTGGTCCATACTTTGATTCATTAATTTATTCATTTAATAAACATTTATTGAGTATCAAACATGTGCCACATAACATAACACTGCCATAAAAAGTAAATAGTTCTTATTCTTTCCAAACTTATAGCTTAACAGAAAAGACAAACATAATGTGATTAATGGCCACAAAACTGGATGAATACTATGAGTGGGACAAGACTTTGGGTGATAAAGTCACAATGAGTCTAGTGTCTTCCAGAAACAAAGAATAATAAAATGCTCACCTGTTCTGACAAACCTTTGTGAAAAATCAGGGATATTCTTAGAGACAATAATGGCACAACTTCTCTCTGTTTAAACCTACTATCTCTGACAATTATGATGGAAAGATAAAAAAGAGTAAAAAGAAATGAACAAAGCCTCCAGGATACCTAACAAGGGTAAACGGGGTATAGTCACCTCAAGATTTAACATTTCTTTGTGTTAGGAACATTCTGATTCCATTATTTTAGTTATTTTAAAATAACTAAATTTTTGTTGACTGTCCCCACCCTGTTGTGCTATCAAACACTAGATTTTATTCATTCTATGTTTTTGCACCTGAATATCTCATCATCTGACTGACCACTAATGTTAATGACTAAGGCTGTTTATAATTTTTGCCATCCCTTCTAAAAGGGGTAGATGGGGTGAAAGTTGTTCTTAATTCCATTTTAATTTCTCATCTTGGAGATTCTTGCAGGTCTTATTCCAATAGGTGCTACTCACAGATTGCCAATATATGTTTCAGGTATATCTAAGCACAGAAGTATCTATTATGCATCCTCTTTCAAAATCTTACCTCTGCTTGTGACTGTAATGTTTTTAATTTCCCTTTCCATTGCTTGTGAGTAGAAAGTCAATGGTAATTTGAAATATGTACTCTAAAGTTGTTTTCGAAACTACTTGCAATTTTCCAAATACAGGGGCCAATCCATCCTGATTGGCAGTACATTTGCATCGTAGAATAATAATATACCCAACAATTTTTACTACGTATTATAAAAAATACTTAGTAGAAGAAGTATTGTATCTTCCTCCTGCAACAATTAACACTGGCAAAAGAAGGGCATAACAAATGATTTCTGAGGTATAATAGAGAAAAAGAAAATATGATTAGCTCTAGCATTTCAGTCAAGTCACAAATTTACTACTTTTGTGAATGAATTTGATCAAATTTTGGAATTACAGATTCAGTTCTATTTTGCGCTTGAAAAATACAATACATATCACCAAATTGTTTAAGATTAATTTAAAGTAAATTTTATTATCTGTTGATAACAATATATAAAAAGGTTATATATATGTAGTGAAAAATGTGTGGTTGTTTAAAGCAGATACATGCATATGACATTGCTGTGAATTAATGTACGTTACATGCAAATACATCAGAAGAAAGAACTTGTATTACAGCAAGCTCTCTGCACCACCTATGTTATAATCTCAAAGGTAGACATTACACCAATGTCCTCAACTCATCAGCTAGTGGCTACTTTCTAGACCTATCTAAATTTTTTCCTTAACTGTTTTGCCCAACATTTTTCATTGTGTATCTTCAGCCTGACTGAATCCATGGCTAACAAAGCCGGATTTTCTGACAGAGGACAGCAAGTGTTAATGTGTTTATCACAGCAGGGCACATTAAACGTTGTAATTGCCATAAGAAATCTCCATACACAGCACTGTGTATTTCTATCCAAATGCGTTCTCCAAGCTTTTAAGTGAGTAAATTCACTCAGTGACCTTGTGGATATCGATGGTCATTTTGGACTTAAAATATTTGAAATTGCTTATTTAACTTCAGTTCAAATAACTCCTTAAGCTCAACAACCAATTAAAGCTCATCAAAAATTCTACTTCCATTAGTCACCTCCTGGTTGGGAATACTTTCAAGTCTCAGACCACTTAGTAAAATTATCCATGGTAATTATAATGTCGATAGGCTAAAGAAGATAAATTATTTTAAAGAATTTTTTTTCTTTGCATCTAAGGTATATATTGGCTGGATGATACATGAGGGTATTTTACAGTTTATGTGGTACTTGCCTAACCTAGGCTTTAGTGAAAGGAAAATTCGTCTATTAATATCTGCTTCAAATATACCGTGTACATTTTCTTCATGTTTTATTTAAAGAAAACTTGTAGCAACTCCATGAAGGACAAACATTTCGGCATAAACAGATTGACAGATATGACCTTTGACTCAACATCATCATTCAACTTTCAGTTGCCCTGCGAATTAACAAGCTATTCATTAACAAGCAATCTGTCACTAGATAGTTCCAGAGAGTTTATCTGTCGTAATGATGATCTATGGTGTGTTTACCCAAAAGCCTTATTGCTTGGTGTTCCTCAGGGGTACTCCCATGGAAGGCTTTAGCTGCTTTGTGGTTGATGCCCCCTTGTGGGCTGGCATTGCCCTTGTAATAATGGAGATCTTTTCTTACTGAGGAGTAAGCTGGTGGTGATCCTGCCATCACAAGCTCAGCAGGGCTCTCACATGGTCAGCTCGGCCTCTCAGCACCATGCTCGTCCCACTACTTTTTAATTAGTTTTCTGACATGTCCAAGCAGCTGTCTTCTGGAAGCATTTCAACTACCTACAGTTTTTCCCTTGGCTGACTGTGAGTAACTCAATGCAATGATAATTACTATAACATCTATTAACTCAATCTGTAAGTCTTACTCCAACCTTTATGATATTGTTAGCAGCCATGCAAATCTGAGCCAATCACATTTCTCTGGAGAGAATTTCTTAGACTTTGCTCATATCTATTAATTTAAATAATTGTCTTCATATACATATAGCAACACTAATGTTAGCACAGAGTCAAAACGTAATGGTTGTTTCTCAGCGACTTTTTATGTTTGATTTTTTTTCAGTATTTAAAAATACTGCTATAAAGAAAATGATAAAACAAAATATAAGAAATTAAAACAGTAAACTAGAATGTGAAAATCAGTTATAAAATTAATAAATGTAGCCATTTCTCGCTATTCCTGTCATTAGCTCTCCACTGGTTTTACTTGTGTTTATTGAGTGAAATAAGATAAGGAGAAAGCCCTGCTCCAAATTCCTTTTGGCAATATTATTAGATAACTTTATTCAGTTGGGAATGATATTTCATAGATGGATACCCTGAAAGCCCTAACTTGACCACTATGCAATCTAGGAATGTAACAAAATTGTACTAGTACCCTGCAAATTTATACAAAAATAAATAAATGGCACATGTAAAAAAAAGTATTAACTCAGATAACATCCTAATTAGAAGGAAAGAATCTGGCTTCTTGGGCATATCCTGTGAAAGAATTATGAAAAAAAAAATTCAATAAGGAAAGCAGAACTCTGCAAGATTCCTTTTACTCAGGGTATTGGTATTTAGAAAGAAATGGTGTGTAATAGAAAAAGAAAAGGTGATATAGGCAGGAAAACTAACGTGGATGAGTAAACATCTAGCTAAACAAGATTTCCACAGAGAATTCAGTTGAAACTCCTGTCAGTGCATACATTTGATGACATAGAAGGGTTATAAAGCTAAAGTATAAGTAGGAGAGAAAATTTTTCTATTAAAGTGTGAAGTTTAGTTGTCCTTTTCCATTATGTAGCAAAACATTGCTTATAAGAGTTCAGAGTCTTATCTCAATAATAATCACAAACGTTTCTCATGTGTGGTAGTCTACATTATTACAAAAAATAAAATTTCTGCTCTCTAAAGAGAGAGAAAAATATATAATGATTTTATACCAGAGGTATTCTTCTTAGCAAATAAGCCTCTTCACTGGGAGTAGGAATCCATTTTGACTCTAGTCCAAGATGGAGAATTTCTTTCTGCACTGAGAAGAAAGTTGTAAAACCATTCTCGTGGTTCCCATACGGCAGAGCACATGGGGAAGAAAACAGAGGAAGCTGCCCGAGAATGTTCAGAGGGAGACTCTGACCATGAACAAACACAGAGGACATCTCTCCAGCTAAGGCTAGGGCACAGTGTAACATTGTAGAGGGAACAAAATTTCCTTAATACTATAATTAGCAAATACTGTAAAGTAAATATGAAGAAAATGTAGAAGTAAAGATAATTCCCCCCACCACCACCACACAGACACACAATTTATTCATTGATTAGAGTTTAGCATCTTGGACTTCTTTCTGACTTTTGAATGACAGTCTTATTTCTCCATAGTGCCCCTTTTGTCTGGAATGACACCTTCTCAGTCTTTGGAAAGCTGCCTCCTTCACATTACTCCGTTTCTGTGCAATACATATGAAGTTTCTGCTCTCTCCATCTTTATCCAATTACTCTGTTTTATATTCTTTATTGCATTTATGTTATGTATAATTAACATATTTGTTTACTTGTTTATTTGTTGTCTATGCCATGCTAGAATATAAATCCCATAACATCAGTATTATTGGTTTTGTAACACAACTTTATACCAACAAAAAGACTTGGGTTATATATTACAGAAACATACATGGGTATTGCATATATTCAAAACTAATTATTATGCTTATAATTGAGACAAGTTGCTAACACTTCATACAACCAAAATATGTTGTAGATAAACTCCAGTGTTAATACAAACACCGACATATCTCACAAAAAATTAAGGGCATCTGGTTGAAGTTTTGTCAGGGCTTAAGTTTCCTGTGCTTGATGATGTCTGGTATAATGAAATATTTTTAATTTATTGGGCAACCTTTACTGGGCTCATAAGACAAGACTTACCTAAGGCTCTTGGGTAATTTTTTTGTTAAAAGGAGCCATAGGTAAGTAAATAATTTCAGGAAAGATAATATTTTTTTCCCGTGTGAAATGGCTTAGAGAGTAACCCATTCAGTGAATAACGAAACAATTGGCTTATATCTGGAGCTTAACAATAACTCAATTACTGTTGCTTATGTTGCTACTTTTGTAAATTTATTATAGAAATAACTGATTTGTCCAAGACAGACACTTGTTACTAAGTAGTCCAGTGTATGGCTGAAATAGTTTTTAAAAATCCATGAGAAATCGTAGATTGGAAATAGAAAATAAAAGAAAATATATAGAATCCTTGTATAATATGTTAATTTAAAGATGTGTGAATAACAGACTCAGTAAAACCTTGTTATTTTTATTATTAATAGCTGAGACAATGTTTAGTACAAATTTTCAACCTAGGAGTAATGTGAGTTTATAACAGGTATCTATAGATATTTGGCTAGAACAGATTTTTAAATTAAACCCTAAAACCTGTTTTGAAGTAGTCCATTATAAATTGGAGGTATGCTTACACATGTGCAACAGTTGTACAAATTTTGAAGAAATATTTCATTTTGAGATGCAAGTTATTTGGTAGCATATGATTTTCTTGTGTCTGAGGACCGGCCATTTACTAATCAAAAATATAGTTCATTTCTCTTATTTAAACCAAAAACCTCTACTTCAATAAGCTATTCAGAAAATGGAGACAAAAAGAAACATTATTTTAGGGGAAAAAAAGCCTATTTTACCTTTTTTAGTTTTTGGACTTTAATAAGAGGTCAACTACTCTTCTTTCAATATCACCTGATCATGTTTACTGAGTCGTAAGACAAGGCTGCTCACTACAACTAGTAGTTCTCTCCTACCATGTCAGAGCCACATATTCTCCTAAGCTTTACTGTGATGTGGAATAATTCTTCCTTTCACTGTTTATCAACTTTTTTTCTTCTTATTCTTTTCTGTATCATTATTCTCTTCCTTATTCACTGGAATGCTTTTGCACAATAGCAACAGTATATAATATATAAACCTGATTACTAGTCATGCATTCAGTTATCTATTACTGCAAAAATGCTACCTCAAAACTCAGTTACTTAAAATAAAAACATCATATATTTTGCTCATGAATTTGCAACTTGGGCAGGGCTGAGAAGGATCAACTTCTCTCTACTCCAGCACTCTGAAGTGGGGCTGGAATCTAATGAAGACCCTTTCAGTCTCATGCCTGCAGATGATGTTGGTTCTTGGCTGGAAACACAGCTGTGCTGGGGCCAGGACTGAAACACCTAACAAGGTAACTTTTTATGTGACTGTTTGGCTCCCTCATAACTTGGTGGCTGTGTTCTAAATCAAATGTCCCATAGAACCAGCCAGAGGCTGTTTGCTTTTTATAATCCAGACTCTTGTCATGCAGTGAAACTTCTGTCACATTCTTCTTGTTAAGGGTGAATTATTAAGGTCAGTTCCACTTTTTGGTAGAGAAGTGCCAAAAATTTTGCAAGTATGTTTCAAAATTTCCAGACCATTTAAAGTTTTTATCTATAAAAATCTTTTAAAAAGCAAAATAAATTAATAGGAAGAGATAAAGATCATTCATAGTTTACAGTTGGGAATATACCTAGAAATTAAGTCATATTCCCTTATTTTAGATTTGAAGGAACTAAAATTTGATATACTTAGTACACTCTGTAAAGGTTACATACCAAGTTAATTTGTGGCCATTTACAAATGGAATCAAGATTTTCCAATTCTGAGATAAATTGCTTTTGCACACATGAAACATGAAAAAAAAGACCCAAAGATATGTCAAGCTGAAAAATAGCAAACATAAGGTAATAAAACCGTATACATTTTCTATAACTCCTTGACATGCAATAATCATTCTATTTGGAAAATAACAATGATTATTTCTATTTTATTTATTTTTTAAAGCAAGGATGAATTAAGCTCCCTTTTCTTTGCTTAGAATTGGAAAGCAAATCATTTCTACATCTTTATTTAAATAGAATCTCTCATATTGCCATAGAGAAACATCATTTTAAAAGTATTTTAATCATCTAGCTAGGTAAAGGTGAAGTGTCAGAGTGAGTTAAACATAAGTCCCATTCTCTTTAATTAAATCAGCTGGGCATGGTGGCTCATCCCTGTAATTCCTTTGGGAGGCCGAGGAGAGCTGATCATAAGGTCAGGCACTCCAGACCATCCTGGCCAACATGATGAAACCCCGTCTCTACTAAAAATACAAAAATTAGCTGGGCATGGTGGTGGGCACCTGTAATCCCAGCTACTCGGGAGGCTGAGGCTGAAGAATCTTTTGAACCCAGGAAGTGGAGGTTGCAGTGAGCCAAGATCGCACCACTTCACTCCAGCCTGGAAGACAGAGGGAGACTTTGTCTCAAAAAAACAAACAAACAAAAAAAGATTAAATGAAAACTAGACATATTAATGGGTACAGACTTTCAGTTTGGGATGATGAAAAGGTTCTACACATGGATCAGAGTAAAGATTATACAATAAAGTGAATGTACTCAGTGCCACAGAATTGTACACTTAAAATCATCAACTTTATGTTATGTATAGTTAGCACAATAAAAAAGACATGAAAACTAAGTATTAAATAAGGACAAATATTTAAATACATACGTAGGGAAAATTAGATGGCCAAGAGGTATTTGATTAAGAGATGACCTGCTGATATAGAAAGTTTTAATAGAACAAACTTAAATCAATTCACAAAAAAAGTGGCAACGTGAGTACAGAGAATCCTTATCTACCCTTCACCCAGTTTCCTCTAATATGACATATACATAACACTAGAATATTTGCCAAAACCAGAAAATTAATATTAGTTTATTACTATTAGCTACACTAGAGACTTTTTTCAGATTTCATTAGTTTTTCCATGGATGTCCTTTTACTTTTTTTGGATCCAATCCAGAACACCACATTGCATTTAGACCCAGTGTTTTAAATATTTTTTAAAACTTGAGGCTCAGAGCACACAAACTATTTTTTTCAAAACATGGACTTCTGAAGACTTGTCGTATATACAACCTAATCTTTATTCTCTTTTAATTTTCTTCTACTCCATTATATTTTATTCACATTTAAGTGGGGATATAACTATCTGTTTTGATTCTACAAGTACTTTTTTTTGTTGTGCATCTCTAAAATTGAAGTAAGAAACACATTGGACTGTCACGTATCTCATTCCTCAAGGCAGATACCATCAATGTAGGTGTCTAAAACCACTAAATCCAGTATCACAGTTCTATTTTTCTCTTTGCCCTTACTGGTTTAATGGCTCCAATATCTCTCAATTATATGAACTTGGGAAAATAACCTATTTTTTACTTATTTCAATAGTTTTGGGGAACAGGAGGTTTTTGCTTACATGGATAGGTTCTTTGGTGGTAATTACTGAGATTTTGGTGCATCCATCACCTGAGCAGTGTACACTGCACCCAATGTGTAGTCTTTTATACCTCTCTCTCCTCCCACCCTTCCCCTCAAGTCTCCAAAATTCATTACATCATTCTTAATGCCTATTTGTGCTCATAGCTTAGCTCCTACTGGTAAGAAAGAACATAGAATATTTGATTTTCCATTTCTGAGTTATTTCTCTTAGAATAACCACCTCTAATTCCATCCAGGTTGCTGCGAGTGCTATTATTTTATTTATTCTTACGGCTGAATAGTATTCCATGGTGTATATATACTACATTTTTTTAATCCACTTGTTGGTCAGTGAGCATTTAGTCTGGTTCCATATCTTTGCAATTACAAATTGTGCTGCCATAAATATGTGTGTGCAAGCATCTTTTTCGTATAATGACTTCTTTTCGTTTGAGTAAACACCCAGAAGTGGGATGGCTGGGGTGAATGGTAGTTCTGCTTTTAGTTCATTCAGAAATCACCATACTGTTTTTCATAGTGGTTGTACTAGTTTACATTCCCATCAGCAGTTGAAAGGTGTTCACTTTTCACCACATCTATGCCAAGATCTATTATTTTTTAAACTTTTTTATTATGTCCATTCTTGTGGGAGTAAGGTACACATTGTAATTTTTATTTGCATTTCCCTGATAATGATGTTGAGTGAGTCTTTTATCATATTTCTTGGTCATTTGTATACCTTTTCTGAGAATTGTATATTCATGTCCTCTTCCCATTTTTTGATGAGTTTGTTTTTTATTTCTTATTGATTTGAGTTCCTTGTAGAATCTGAATATTAGTACTTTATCAGAAGCGTAGTTGGTGAATATTTTCACCCATTCTGTGTGTTGTCTGTTTTACTCTGCTGATTATTTATTTTGTTGTGCAGGACCTTTTTAGTTTACTTAAGTCCCATCTATTTATCTTTGATTTTGTTGCATTTGCTTTTGGGTTCTTGGTCATGAAGCCTTTGCTTAAGCCAGTGTCTAGAAGGGTCTTTTTCAATGTTATCTTCTAGAATTTGTAGGATTTCAGGTCTTAGATTTAAGTCTTTGATGCATCTTGAGTTGGTTTCTGTATAAGGTGAATGATGGGGGTCCAGTTTCGTTCTTCTACATGTGGTTTGACAGTTATCACAGCACCATTTAATGAATAGGGTGTTCTTTTCCCATTTTATGTTGCTGTGTCAAAAATCAGTTGGCTCTAAGCATTTGGCTTTATTTCTGGGTTCTCTATTTTGTTTCATTGGCTTTTGTTTATATCTGTACCATGTTGTTTTGGTAAATATAGCATTGTAGTGTAGTTTGAAGTCAAGTAATGTGATGCCTCAAGAGTGTTATTTGGTTTTTCCTTTGGCTATGTGGGCTCTTTCTTGGTTGCTTAAGAATTTTAGGATTTTTTTCTAATTTTTTAAAAATGATGTCAGTAACTTGATGGGAATTGCATTGAATCTATAGATTGCTTTGCCAGTATGGTCATTTTCACTATATTGATTTATAGCAATAAATGCCCACATGAGAAGCAAGGAAAGAGCTAAAATTGACACCCTATCATCAAAATTGAAAGAGCTAGAATAGCAAGATCAAAAAAACTCAAAAGCTGGCAGAAGACAAGAAATAACTAAGATCAGAGCAGAACTGAAGGAGATAGAGACACCAAAAAAACCCTTCAAAAAATCAATAAATCCAGGAGCTGGTTTTTTGAAAATATCAACACAATAGGCAGACTGCTAGCCAGATTAATAAAAAAAAGAAAGAGAGAAGAATCAAACAGATGCAATAAAAAATGACAAAGGGGATATCATCACCGATTCTGCAGAAATAAAAATTACCATCAGAGATTACTACAAACACCTCTATGAACATAAACCAGTAAACTTGGAAGAAATGGATAAATTCCTGGACACTTGCATCCCCCAAGCCTAAACCAGGAAGAAGTAGAAACCCTGAATAGACCAATAACAAGGGCTGAAGTTGAGGCAGCAATTAATAGCCTAGCAATGAAAAAAAGTCCAGGTCCAGATAAGTTCACAGCTGAATTCTACCAGACATACATAGAGGAACTGGTACCATTCCTTCTGAAACTATTCCAAACAATCCAAAAAGAGGGAATCTTTCCAAATCATTTTGTGAGACCAACATCATCCTGATACCAAACTGGGGCAGACTCAACAACAAACGAAAACTTCAGGCCAATATCCATGATGAACATAGATGCAAAAATCTTCAATAAAATACTGGCAAACCAGTTGCAACAGCACATCAAAAAGCTTATCAATCACAATCAAGTAACCTTCATCCCGGGGCTGCAAGCCTGGGTCAACATGCATATATCTATAAATGTAAGTCACCACATAAACAGAACCAAAGACAAAACCACATGATTATCTCAATAGATGCAGAGAAGGCCTTCGACAAAATTCAACAATGCTTTATGCTAAAAACTCTCAATAAACCAGGTATCAATGGAACATATCTCAAAATAATAAAAGCTATTTATGACAAACCCACAGCCAATATCATACTAAATGGGCAAAAACTGGAAGCATTTCCTTTGAAATCTGGCACTACACAAAGATGCCCTCTCTCACCACTCCTATTCAATATAGTATTGGAAGTTCTAGCCAGAGCAATCAGACAAGAAAAAGAAAAAAAAGGCATTCATTTAGCAAAGGAGGAAATCAAACTGTCTCTATTTGCAGACAATGTGCTTGTATATTTAGAAGACCTCATCATTGCAGCCTAAAATCTCCTTACTGACAAGAAACTTCAGCAAATTCTCAGGATACAAAATCAATGTGCAGAAATCACAAGCATTCCTATACACCAATAACAGACTTAAAGAGAG
>CAUYLG010004889.1:0-52739 GCA_963573385.1 Cacajao melanocephalus | reverse complement strand
GCGGACGCCCTTTCCCCACAGAGCTAGGCCTTCCCGGGTTCAGCTGTGCTTACTGTGAAACTCTCAGTCCTCAGCGCTTCCAATTGCTGTTCTCCTTGTGGGGACGGGACCAGCCGAGCCGGACTCAAAGGGCCCCCAGCCACGTATACTCCGCACCGAGAAGCGCTGCGCCGCGCTGGGGCGCCAGCAAAACAGCTGCGCAGGCCAAAAGAGTCGCGCTGGCGATCCGTGTGGCTCCTCCGCTGGGAATCTCCCAGTTTGTGGTCCACAGAAATTCGTCTGAAATTGCGCCGTCCACTCGCTCTCTGTGCTTTCACTGGGAGCTACAATCCTGAGCTGTTGTTAATCGTCCATCTTGGATCTCTCCGCCCGGTGATGCAGATTTTTCTGTTTCTTAGTTTTCCTTTGGCAGACGCCCCTTTCCCGCAGGGCTGGACCTTCCCGGTTCAGCTGTGCTTACTGTGAAACTCTCAGTCCTCAGCGCTTCCAATTGTTGTTCTCCTTGTGGGGACGGGACCAGCCGAGCCCGACTCAAAGGGCCCCCAGCCACGTATACTCCGCACCGAGAAGCGCTGCGCCGCGCCGGGGAGCCAGCAAAACAGCTGCGCAGGCCAAAAGTGTCGCGCTGGTGATCCGTGTGGCTCCTCCGCCGGGAATCTCCCAGTTTGTGGTCCACAGAAATTCGTCTGAAATTGCGGCGTCCACTCGCTCTCTGTGCTTTCACTGGGAGCTACAATCCTGAGCTGTTGTTAATCGTCCATCTTGGATCTCTCCAGAACTAAATCTTTTCATGTTGCAGTAAACTGCCTTACTAAGATTGTTTTCCTGGAAAGCGGTCTTTACCAAAAGGTTTAAAAATGTCTTATGCAAGCCTTTAAAGGAGATTATGTGTTTATGTAATTGGGGAAATTTAGATAGTTTAGCTTTGTGAGTCTTTACTGTATAGCATTCTGTGACATTTACAGTGGTGATGGAAGGGTGTGTGTGTGTATGCTTGTGTGTTCTTGATTTTCTTAAATGAGATAAAATCTTGCAAGAGAGATACTTCCTACTGTCTAAAACTAGGGTCCTGAACCAGATGATTTGTAAGATTTCTTCAAGCCCAAATATCCGATGATGAATATGATTGTTTTTGATTTTGGTGAACAGATTGTGAGGTAGATGAGGGGAATTTCAAACATTTTCACCAGCAGATGGCGCTCTAGCATTTCTACAGCAGGCAACTCTTAACTATTACCAAAGTAGAGACTAGGCAAAACTGGACAAATAGAAAAACGATATGAAATATTTTAGTAATCATTGTGAAGCAAAATTACATATGTATCAAGTAATAGGATTCTATATGTACAAATTGATTTTTTTTTCTGAGACAGAATTTTGCTCTTGTTGCCCAGGCTAGAGTGCAATGGTGTGACCTTGGCTCATTGCAACCTCTGCCTCCCGGGTTCAAGCAATTCTTCTGCCTCAGCCTCCCGAATAGCTGGGATTACAGGTGCCCACCACCACACCCGGTTAATTTTTTGTATTTTTTAGTAGAGACGGAGTTTCACCATGTTAGTCAGGCTGGTCTCGAACCTCTGATCTCAGGTCATCCACCCGCCTCAGCCTCCCAAAGTGCTGGGATTATAGGTGTGAACCACCGCGCCCGGCCTACAAAATAGTTTTATCTTGTAATTCCTTTTTGTGCTCCACAGCACTTTTCACCATATTTTTATTATAGCACTTACCAAATGGATTTGTTAGCCTGTTCATTTTTCCAGGTAGATTGTGAGGTCTCCAAGGGCAAGGATATTCTTATTTCTCTTTGGATCTCAAGGTGGCAGGAGGACACAATACCTGGTTCATTGTCAGACCTCAATAAATCTTTCTTAATTTTTTACCCCAGAAAATTAAGTATTGCCTTGAATGCAAGAGACTGTTTACAAACATTGGTCCATGAAAAGTCTTTTATTTTCTTTTTCTTTTGGCAACTATCATATGGGCATCAACTCTAATGCATTTGATGTATGTCCTTTGATGTTTTCATATCCTTGTAAAATATATTGTTTAACATATATGTTTAATTTGCACTAACATTATTGTGCTATAGATATCATTCTGGTTTTGTGTGTTTCTCATCTATCATAGTATTTAAAACCTATCTATTTTATATACATATCTATGTGTATACATTTAGTTTATTGCTTCTAACAGTTGTCCTCATTTTACCTATCCATTCCTTTATGATGGCTATCTAGGTGTCTCTAATTCCTCACTATTAAACTCAATGCTTTACTGACCATCTTCATTCAAATCTTTTAATAGCCTTTTTGCAAATTTTGCTACTGGAGTTTATGCCCAGTAGTGGGATTACTGGCTCTTAGGGAATATACATATTTAATTTCACTAAGTATTGCCAGATCAGTCTCCAGAGTGGCCCAATTATTTTATATTTCCATCAGCATGCAAGAAGGTTCCCATTTTTCTACATCACAATTAGTGTTATTCAATATTTCAAATTTCCTAATCAGATGGAATAAAGTGAAAATATTTCTTGAATGAAAGAATGATCAGTTTGAGAATCTGTTAAAGATAGTAGGATGTATGGTATTTATTTGCATAGTTTTCCTTGTTAGGAGATGGTCCCTCTCTATCTTTCTAAATTATGTGTAGAATAGATTCCAATAATTTTTTTTGAGATATCCCTTAGAATATGACCTATTTCTCCTCATTATCTGAAACCTAGGAATCAAATAGATTAAGTAATAGGGTATCCTTTGTCATCTAAATTTGCTCTCTGAAATTGGAAACCAAATAGAATTGTACAGTGAGGGATCCAGAAAATTCTCAGGCCCTACTCCAAATCAATTATTAAAAAGCTTCTCAGATGATTTTAATGTGTAGCCAGGGCTGAGAATACCTGACCTAGGCTTTTGCATTATTTTCAATTCTACTTTAAAAGAGAAAAGACTATTTTTAAGTATTGGCGCGCAGAAAATAATATTTTATTGTGTTGCCCAGGCTCCAGAAAATCAAAAGAAGAATTTAAAATATAAGTGTCTGATGGAAATTAAACATACTTCCCAAGAGTCATCAGCACGTCAATATTTCTAGAAATAAAAAGGACTAGAAGAATTAGAAAATTTGGTGAGAGTTAAGGCTTATAAGGTTTAATATAACTAGCATGGAATTAAGGAAGGTCTTGGATCTGCTTATGTGGGAACAAAACTACTCCAAAGAATTAGGGGTCTAGATATTAATTCAGGCAGAAGTAAATTATTTAGTTGAGTAAGTATGTACTAGTAAAGTCTATCTTCTGATTTTGATTATTGAATAGTGGAATGAACCAGTTGTAAGCCTTCTGTTATATACATTTGCTTAACTCTCCTTATTATGAGCTAAACATATTAGAGTATTTAAAAAGGTCAAAGTCTCATGCCTGTAATCCTAGCACTTGGGAGGCTGAGGTGAGAGGATTGCTCTAGCCCAAGAGTTTGAGACCAGCCTGGGCAACATGGGGAGACCCTGCTTCTATAAAAAATAAAATAAAAAAAATTATTCAGGCAGAGTTAACACCTGTGGTCTCAGCTACACGAGGGTGCTGAAGCAAGAGGATTGCTTGAGTCCAGGAGGTAGAGGCTGCAGTGAGCCATGATCATGCTACTGCACTCTAGCCTGGGTGACAGAGTGAGACCATGTCTCAAATAATAACAATAATAATAATAATAAAATAAATAAAAATAAAAAGGTCAAAGTGTGCCTTTAGCCTAGAGAATAAAATAAAATACAGTCATAGCTAGTCACTTTTTTGGAGTTGACAAACACAATTGTATCACAGGAAAATGTTTTATTACAGGTGTATTAATCTCAATGTTGAGATTAGTATTTTATTTTATTTTTAAGACGGAGTCTCACTCTGTTGCCTAAGCTGGAGTGCAGTGGTGTAATCTCTGCTCACTGCAACCTCTGCCTCCCAGGTTCAAGTGATTCTCCTGCCTCCGCCTCCTGAGAAGCTGGGATTATAGGTGCCCACCACCACGCCTGGCTAATTTTTGTATTTTTAGTACAGATGGGGTTTTGCTGTGTTGGCCAGGCTGGTCTTGAATTCCTGGCCTCAGGTGATCTGCCCACCTTGGCCTCCCAAAATGCTAAGATTACAAGGACATTAACAAGTATACTTATGCCTGTTTTATAGATGGGGAAATTGGAACTCGGGAAGGATAAATGACTTGTTCAACAAAGGTCACATTAGCAGATAGTAAATTGGGAATTTGATTTTAATCAGTCTATTAGACTCTGAAGTCCATGCTTTCTTCAGTGTAATATGATGCTTTTCAGGACTTACCTGAATATATAAATTGTGAAATTGGCAGGGATGGTAAAAGATAGATTCTTCAATGGATGTGACTAAGATATTAGTAATTTTTATTTGTTTTTCTCTTAGTTTTCTATTTCTAGCAGTCCCTCAAATAACTGTCATCCCTACCCTGAAACATGCTAAGGGGCTTCAAACTGAACTTATTAGAGTCGATCACATTTATTATGGTTATGATCTTCCCCAAATAAATTTACTGCTTGATGGGGGTAGTAAGGACAAAGACCAGAGTTTTCTCATATGATGAGGTGGAGCAATCATAGAGTTATAAATTATGAAGCCATTGAACACATGAAAGGCAATCTGGTTTTTTTTTCCCCAGGGATATTACACATAAAAATTCTCAGGTATTTTCAATAGCAAACATACCTATAGTTTAGTCAATAGAGCTGGCAATTATTTTCTCCTTCAATGGTGCATACGGAGAAAGTGTTGTCATTCCTTGCTTCTCCTGGCGGGACAGAGACAGTCCTTGATAGTAAAATAACATACTTTGTAACCCCTTTCCTAATGGAAAATTGAAGACATATAAAACCTACTCTAATTTCTTCCTTAAAAGATGCTAATCACAGGCAGAAGAGCCTACGTAGTTAAAATATGTGGTGTGGAGTTGTTTGACCATATTATGTTAGATAGAGTTGACCTTTTGTTTCAAGTTTACCACTAGGTCATTTATGTATACCTTAATTCTTACTGTAGTCATCAGTTTTTTTTTCAACATTTCACCACATGTATTTCTTCTTATGCAATTTAAGCTGAGAATGCCATGTAAATGGGTCACTTGGAAATGCAGCAATTTAATTTTTCTCCAATCAAAATAAGAAACAAACCAGTATGATTTCACTTCTATTGAAGGTTTACAACAGTTAAAGTATTTTTGCTTCTATGTATGAAGGTTAAAAAAAACTTTTTTTTTTCATAAAATACAAGAGCAACCAATTTCACCATTGGGTAAAAGTAAAAACTGGGATTCTTTTTTAAATTAGTCCAAAGTGGCATTTAGAAACTTAGTCGTAGGCTGCTGCGCTGACACCATGACAAACCAAAGTGTAGGGTTGGGTCTGGTTTTGTTTCCGTTTCTTTTCAATATCTAATGCTCATGGATTAAGTTCTAGAAGTGTTCCAATTGTAAGGCAGGGATCTGTTTGGATTCCACCATGGGTATGCTCCTTGGGTTGGATGCTGGAGAGTGAGGCACGTTTTGCCAGACCTATTTCGACTACCTAGTAGTCAGGAGACTTACTATAGTCATCAGTTAAGTGGCATGTGTGGGAGACAGGAAATAAGAATGAACAAGAAACCAATAGCACAATTGTATAATTCTTTTTTTTTTTTTTTTGAGATAAGGTCTTGCTCTGTTACCCAGGCTAGAATGCAGTGGCATGATCATGGTTCACTGCAGCCTCAAACTCCTGGGCTCTAGTGATCTTCCCACCTCAATCTCCTGAGTAGGTGGGACTACAGGTGTGTGCCACCATGCCCGGATAATTTTTTAAAAGTTTTTGTAGAGACAGAGTCTCTCTGTGTTACTCAGGTTGGTCTCAAACTCCTGGGCTCGAGTGATCCTCCTGCCTCAGCCTCCCAAAATGCTGTGATTAGCATGAGCCACTGTGTCTGATTGATAGTATTTAGAATTTGTAAAGTACTTTCCCCACATATAAACTTACTGATTATTACTTTACTCTTGGATATTATATCAGTTTTACAGATAAGGCAGCTGAGGCTTAGAACTGTTAAAAATTTTATCAAAGTTTATAAAACTGGATCTAGTAAAGTCAGGACTTAAACCTAGGGCCTCCAACTCCTACTTTAAGGTTTCTTTTCCCCACTATACATTGACAGGTTCTAGAGGGTTATACAATACTTTAGCCACTTGTGGTGACTAAGAACACAAACCTAGGCTTTTGAGTCAGATGGCTCTGGGTTTAATTTTGTGTTGGTACTTATTTACTGTGTACCATGAGGAAGTTGATTAATATCTGAGTCTCAATTTTTTTCATATGTAAACTAGGTAGAAGAAGAAGCTTATAAAAAACTCTTCTTAGAGTTTTTTGAGATTAATATGGTAACATATATAGCCCTAGCATCATGCCTGAACCGTGATATCTCAATAAATAGTAGTCATCATAGTTGGGTATACAGGCAGTAAGTGAGGACACAGTGAACTAGTTGTTATATCTTCATGCTTCCCAGTCGTAGTTATGCTGTAAAACATTTTTTATCTTTCTGTTAGACAGCTAGACATAATTATTACAGGAGGGGGAAATGGGAATAGTGAAAACTAGGCTTTGAATGTTTAGTAGAAGGAAAGGGCGGGAGGCATATAGAGTTAATGAGTTTGTGACAGGCTGAAGGTGACAAAAAGGCATGGGAAAAGTCATAAGAAATCACGGTAATCAAGATGACCATTAGCCTGTACATCTTGCTACATTATATGCTACAAAGTAGAATTTGGCCATAAACACAGAATAATATCTCAGTAGTCCCAGTCACCAGTCCTGGTACCCATGTTGGTCACTGGTATATATTTCCTCTTGTCTCAGATGAAATGATAATAATATGGGATTTTTCTTTTCTTTTCTTTTCCTTTTTTGAGGTGGAGTTTCACTCTTGTTGCCCAGGCTGGAGTGCAATGGCATGATCTCAGCTCACTGCAACCTCCACCTCCTGAGTTCAAGTGATTTTCCTGCCTCAGCCTGCTGAGTAGCTGGGATTACAGGCACCTGCCACCATGCCCAGATAAATTTTGTATTTTCAGTAGAGACTAGGTTTCACCATGTTGGCCCAGCTGGTCTTGAACTCCTGACCTCAGGTGATCCACTTACCTTGACCTCCCAAAGTGCTGGGATTACAGGCGTGAGCCACTGTACCCAGCTGGGATTTTTCATAAAGCTAAATCTATTCATTTAAAATATCTGTTCTTTATTTTGACATGTCATTTTAGCTTTTGTTCAGATGTTAAAATTTTCTTTTCTTTTTTTTTGGAGATGAAATCTCCTTCTGTCGCCCAGGCTAGAGTGCAGTGGTGCAATCTCAGCTCACTGCAACCTCCGCCTCCTGGGTTCAAGTGATTTTCCTGCCTCAGCCTCCAGAGTAGCTGGGATTACAGGCACCCGCCACCACACCAGGCTAATTTTTTGTATTTTTAGTAGAGATGGGGTTTCACCATGTTGGCCAGGCTGGTCTTAAACTCCTGACCTCAATTGATTCACCTGCCTCGGCCTCCCAGAGTGCTGGGATTATAGGCATGAGCCATTTCACCCAGTCTAACATTTTCTTTTCTTTTGGAAGGTAATAGAGATAAGTAGCTGACAGCTTTTTAAAAAGTCCTTACTAGACGAAATAAAAAGTTGACAAACATATGTTCATTTTCCCCATTAAACTAATATTTATTTTGAAATACCAAAGTCTAGAAATCACTGACTCAGTTAATCTTCATGTTTTCTTACAATTCTGGGAAACTGGGCTTTTAGATATCAAAGCAATTTCTCTATGAGACCATTCAGTAGGCACTAAGCAGAGTGTTTCCAAGGAGACATCAATGCATCTAGTTCCTGACAGTTCATATTTTATTTTATTTTTAAAAATTTTAGTTTTAATTTTCTGAGATGGAGTCTCACTCTTGTCGCCTAGGCTGGAGTGCAATGGTGCCATCTTGACTTACTGCATCCTTCACCTCTCGGGTTCAAGCAATTCTCCTGTCTCAGCCTCCTGAGTAGCTGGGATGACAAGTGCCTGCCACCTCGCCCAGCTAATTTTTGTATTTTTAATAGATAGGGGGTTTCACCATGTTGGCCAGGCTGGTCTCGAATTCCTGACCTCAGGTGATCCACCTGCCTTGGCATCCTGAAGTCCTGGGATTACAGGTGTGAGCCACTGCACCTAGTTTGACAGTTCATATTTTATACAGAGGTCCAATACTTGTCTCCAAGGAAATTACAATCTAAGACAATACAGAGATGCAGATTGCTGTTACCTAGCACACAGAAGATAGTATAGAAACATCAATCTAATATACTGATTAATAATGAACTACTTACAGCATATAATTTAGGGCTAGACGAGAGGCAGGACAGAAACCGTGATATGGTATGTGTGCGGCATCTATTTGCAAAGAGTATCTCTGGAGATATAAACCCAAACTAAACCAAAGGACCAAACAATAAAATCATCTTTGAGACCAACGACGGCTAACCCATTAAATATCATTGATTTCTTTCCCCTGATGTCCTCTATAGAATGACTTAGAATTTCAATGGCTGGAGTAGAGAAATAGTTTTCATCAGGAATTAAGAAGACAAGCACTTTGTTTTTTTGATTTTGATTTTAATACCACATACAGATTCTGATAAAAACATTAAATACTACTTAAGTTAACGAGGTCAGCAAACCATTAGAGAGTAGTTGGGTTGGTAAGCAAAAAATGGTAAAAATTCATAATTAAGCAGATTCTCATTATACTCAAGTTCATTCTTGGTCACCAGAATAGGTATTTTTGAAAGGTATATTGATTATAGACATCTAGTGGTTATATTTATTCAAATTGTCTTCCACTGGTCCCAATTAACATGGCTTCTAAAAGTGCATTCACTTGTAAGCCAAGGGTTATTTAGGCCCTTGGAAAATCTGGCTCATTGTCAAAAATATATAATTAAAATAATTCTTAATATAGCAGATGAACTAATGGCTTTACAAGGTATTTTCTGAAGGAGATGGCCAGGGAAATGTTAATAATTGGGAAAACAAATTATTGAACAGAGACCCAAAACATAATTTACTGTGACAAATAAAAGTATTTATTTTCACATTCTTCTGGAGAGGGGCATGTTATTTCAGTGTTGAGCATGATTGGATTTACCATGAAATTATTTCGCACAATTTATTGAGTGCCTACTAAGTGCTCTGGTCTGGGAACACAAGGACAAGTGTTTGCTCACCATGCTGTTGCCGTCTCTAAGAGGTGCTCAGTACATACTTAAAAATTACAAGAATTTAGATGGAAACTTATACCACACTACACACCTACACACACACACACACACACACACACACAGAGTTTAAAGGATCTAAATGTGTTAGAAATGTTCAGAACTGAAGGAAATAGGCCTTGGGTCTGGAGCCAACATCCAGTACTTCAGTATGTAACAGCTTGATTTAAAAAATCATCTTTAAATAATATGACTTGCATTTGCTTTCTCCCATATCCTCATTTTATGTAGTCCTATTTCTAGAAGGTCTTCATGGCACTTCACAGATGAATGCAACACAATCTCGATTTCCTGGGTGCTTAGGTTGGTAGATGTCCTTCAGGGAATTTCAGTTGAAGGTCATCTACTCCAGCTCTTTTCAGATTTGTTAATCCTGGTCTGGGGGGAGGGAAGAGGAGACAGGTTGCTGTTACCCTTGTGCATCCACCCCTATGGAAAACCCTTGCTCTGCATTTTAGGATTTTGCTTGTTTGTTACCAAGGAGGCCCTTGGACGCTTCTGCGATTCTGCCTGCTCACATTGCATAAAGTAGTTCTCTTCATCTGCCAAGTAGAAGGCCCATTTTATTCCAGAAAGAAGCTGAAAGTTGGGCGCAGCAATGAGACTGCAGCAAACTGCGCCTAACCCCCTTCCCTCGCTTCAGGATACGACCTAGAGTTCAATTTGCAAGCTGTTGTGGGGTGGAAGCTCGATGAGCAGCGGCAGGTTGTGCATCTCTCGGCTTCTGGCTGTTATCCCCCATTCAGGGAGACTCTGGTTTTGACTGGGGGCCAATGGAAACCCGAAAGTGTCACTATGGTCCCATCTGGCACCGTAAAGGCACACTTCCCTGCAGCAGGGCTAAGTATAGGATTGACCTCCAAGAGGGGCTGGAGGGGGAACTCTACGTGTGCTGCAGAATAGAGTGGCTAAGCAGTGGCACAGATGAACGTAGAGCTTCCTTGACTATCCAAGCACCATCCAGGTAGCTTCGATTTGGCCAAAGCCAGCGTATATTGACGCCCCAAGACCTTTATTCCTCGGTTGCTGGACCAGGGCGCGTGTCCCTTTTGGCCCTCGGATCGGAGAAACTGCTTGACCAGGTCACTGTGTTTTTCCCTCTGGCCATTTTTGCCCTATCGAGGTCAGAGGATGCTTCTGTATGGCTACCCGGCGCTTCACAGAGATCAGGGCTCCTGTTCAAGGTATCTCCTTCAGGGCTCTACGCTTTGACAGGATCACCGCCTCAAGACCCTTCTGCAACTTAATCGCCCTTGCTGCTGTTGCTTCAACCAGAAAAGGGCCCTGAGCAGACGAAGTGCCTGACATTGTCAGGACAAACAAGCGCGCTGTCGGTGGGAACACTACCCCAGTGTGCCCGGGGTTGGTGCTGGGGCTTTCAGGTCGGAGTCGGAGCTTGAACCGCCCTCCAGAGCCTCGCAGGGAGGGAAGTTAAAACAAGACGCCTCCGTCTGTACCGAGATGGTACAACAGCACAGTTTGGATTCCTCCCTCTGCTTCCTGACCCTAGAGGGTTAAATTAGGAGGGTACAACGCCACCCTTTTCTCCTCCTTCCTGCCTGCCCCCCTCCCCTTACCTTTAAAAAGTTAAAAAATGTCTGCAGTAGAAATCTCTTAAAGGGGCGGTACTGGTGTACGAGTTCTCTTGGCAGGAGTCACCGGGAAGGCTGGCTAGGGGCGTGAGTTCGCTCCACCAGCACCAAAACACTGAAGAAAAAAAAAGAGCGAGCGAAAGAGAGAGAGAGAGAGAGAGAGAGAGAGAGAGAGAGAGGAGAGAGAGTGGGGGGGTGGGAGGAAGGGAAAAAAAGGGGGGAAAAGGCGGACAGACACACACTTTAGATAAGGACAATTAGTCACTAGCGAGACCCAGTAGGAAGAGAGGTTTAAATCTGAGGGATTGAATGAGGGTGCTCTGTGCCTTCCCTGAAGCCATGCCCTCCAGCAACTCCCGCCCCCCCGCGTGCCTAGCCCCGGGGGCTCTCTACTTGGCTCTGTTGCTCCATCTCTCGCTTTCCTCCCAAGCTGGAGACAGGAGACCCTTGCCTGTAGACAGAGCTCCAGGTTTGAAGGAAAAGACCCTGATTCTACTTGATGTGAGCACCAAGAACCCAGTCAGGACAGTCAATGAGAACTTCCTCTCTCTGCAGCTGGATCCGTCCATCATTCATGATGGCTGGCTCGATTTCCTAAGGTAAGGCAGGGGCTTCGATGGATCATTTTAAATTTTAAGTAACACCACCCCAACCCCTTCCTATCCCCCATTCCAAAGGGGAAAGAAGAAAATAAGTCAAGCAGATCTCTCAAAGAGAAGAAAGGAGGTTTTCCTCCTCCTGGATTATGTGCTATGAGGCTGTAACTAGTGATTGAGAAAAGCAATGTTTTCTATTAAGATGCACATGTTTGCAATGCAGAAGGCATTTCAGAAACTTATCAGTTATGACTGAAAAAATGTTGTGCTTACATATATCCACAATTAGCTTCCCCATCTCCTTCTGAAAAAGAAACAAGAGGTTCAGGGCAGTTACAAAAGCGAAGAAAAAGGTCCCAAACAACAAAGACCTGAAAGGAATGGGTGTGTGTGTGTGTGTGTGTGAGAGGAAGGAGTGTTTGTGTGTGTGTGTGTGTGTGTGTGTGTCTATGAGTGTTCAAGCGGGGTTTGCACGAAAGTGGAATTTTCCACGGAAAGATCGTTTCGGCAGTTTTCTCTCACTCCCAGAGAGAAAACGAATTTAAGCAGAGGCTTGAGTGGTGGGCAAGTTGGATCGGAGTTAAATTTTTTTATTTTATATCCTCTGCTGTCATCTCCAGACTTCAGGACTTTGTAAGGAGCTTTTTATAGACGGAATGCCCCCCTCCCCCCAGTTCCTCCGCCTTAAATCTCCTGCGGTAATTGCACAGTTTAGCTTTTCTTTAAAGAAAAAAAAAATCCTCGCTGGGGTCACAGCATTATAAGGGAAGCGGTAAGAGTCCCAGAAATACTCCAGGGAGGCTTCAGAGATCTGAACCCCGCACCAGCGGATTAGCAAACCCGGAGGTTTGAGATCCCCTTTGCTCTAGAGCTTGTAATCTAATTGGGCTCATATTCTCCCCGGGTTGTTGCAGTTTGGCAGTTAGGCAACTGCGATCCCTTCCCATCCAGGGACAGAGTTGCAGTGTAAAATAAGAAATAAATCCTCTGCAATGTCGAATCCAAGTGTTGAGTTTTAAAAAATTCCCTCCAAGTTGGAGCCTCAGCCTATGGGTTCCCCTCGAAGAGCCCTCAGCGCTCTGAGTCCTACTCTGCCCCAAGGCCGCGTCTGTGTGCGTCCTTCATATTTTTCACTCCTTGCGAAATTCGAGTTTTGCTTCTTGAGGTGCGCCTGCCTCTCAACTCTTGGGGTTGTCCGCCTGGCCCGAGTCGGGTCTGCAGACGCGGCAGGTAGCGGGAGGCACCACGTGGAGCGCTCCTTCCACGAGGAGGAAGGGTAGCCTGAGGACTGAGGGGCTGTAGCTGCCCTTGCCGAGGCCGTTTCGGTTCCTGCTGGTGCAGTTGCTGCGATGGAGGAACAGCCAGCTCCACGCGGCCCAGCTTCCTCTTTGAAAGCTGTTTCGTGCAGCAGAGCGCGTCTCTGAGCTTGTCCGAATGTAGGGTGCAACAGGGGTTTTCCGCAATGCTTGCCCCACTTTCATTGAACTCGTTCAGCTGCACAGACCGCCCCCCGCCACCCCCCACCCCCAGCTTGCTTTCTTCTTTTTAAAAATCGGCCTGTTCGCCTAATGCTTTCCTGCCGCTGAAAAGAGTCTGGAAGGCAGCTTTTCGAGGAAGAAGTCCTGGCGGAGCGCATTCGCATTGGCTGTGCAGGCTTCCGGATGAAAGGTTGTTGGAAATGCCCTTTCCCCAGGACTAGATTCGCGCGGACGTCTCCTTTGCGATAGGAGGCCCACGCGACGCCCTGACTGTGCCGGTGTGCGGTCCCGGAGACCTCAGCCAAACGACCCTTCTGGTTACGAGATCCTGGGGTAGCCACGTCTCTTCTCAAAAAACTCTCCAAAAGCGGAGTCTCTGTTTTTTCTGTCTCGTATCCACCTCCTTTATGATGCTCTTTAACGTCACCATTTGGATTTGGGTTTTCAGGATCTGAAACAGCAAAGCATTAAAAAATAATTTACAAACCCGGAACTCAACAGCTGATTCCCTTTAGCATTGTCAGTGTCTGCATTGCTTCTTCCCTACTCCTTCCCAAAGCAGTGGCCTTTGGCTTTTAAAAAGACCTATCGATAGAAATCCTAACCTTAAATAGATATAAATGCTATTGTTTTGGTGCTTATTTAGCATCCCCTAACGCGCAGGTTCCACATTTCGGGAAGCTTCATTTTCCCTAGTGGTTCCAAACGGCCCCAAATGGGAAAGAAGAAAGATGGAGCCTAACTCGGGGGTGGGGTGGGGTGGAGGATGTTACCTTTACTGAGATCAGGCGGAATTATTCAGAGGCCAAAGAGACTTTGCCTTCTCTCTCTCTCTCTCTCTCTCTCTCTCTCTCTCTCTCTGTGTGTGTGTGTGTGCGTGCGTGTGTGTGTGGTGGTGGTGGTGGTGGTGGTGCGGGAGTGGAGAAGTGTTCTGTAGAGGCAAGGGTTTACCCTGGAATCTCTCCGTCCGGGGATTTGGGAAACAATGCGGTTTTTACAATGTAGTGAAAAAGGAAAATCAACTTGGACATTAAAAGAAAAAAGTAGGAATCCACTTGAGCTCAGGCGCCCGGCCTGCTCTCAGAGAAACAAGGCAGGTTTCGCCTCCTGCACGGAGGTTTGTGGGGCCGCTGGGGCTGAGGAGGCAATGCCGGCTTTCAGCATACAAGTTTTTGGCAACAGTCGGAAGCCAGAGGTAGGCGCGCCTGGCGCATCTCCGCCCGGAGCGCTTTCCTGGCAGTGGCAGAAGCCGGGCAACTGCGCCTTAGCGCCGTGCTCGTAGCGCATACATCTCCACCCCATACAAACACTCAATGAACAAACACAATCTGTAGCCTTTAGGAGATCAGGATCTGGGTGTCTGCGGGAGGGGACCGCTACGAGTGCTTGGAAGAGGGAGGCGTAGCCCCGGGAGCCGGGCTGGAGCGCGGGGCACCAGGGAGACGCTGCGGAGCGGCCAGGGGCCAACGTGGACTGCTGGCTGCGGCAGGCACAGAGCCTCTAGCCTCGGCCAGGTCGCCCTCAGGGAGTGGGAAGAGGTCCCTTTTCCGTGCCCCACGCACTCTTGTCCTATCTCGGGAACCTTTCCTCTCTTTTTCTCTACCTCTGCAGCTCCAAGCGCTTGGTGACCCTGGCCCGGGGACTTTCTCCCGCCTTTCTGCGCTTTGGGGGCAAAAGGACCGACTTCCTGCAGTTCCAGAACCTGAGGAACCCAGCGAAAAGCCGCGGGGGCCCGGGCCCGGATTACTATCTCAAAAACTATGAGGATGGTGAGAAACTTGATTACCATTCTTTATCTGGGGAGCGGAAGCGAGGCCCCTCGTGTTTGTGTGTGTGTGTGTGTGTAAGCGCGCGCGCCCGCGCGCGCGCGCGCTTTGGGGCAGATTTGGAGAGCCTGGTTGCAGCTCGCCTGAAAAGTCGGAAGCTTCAGATGAGGGGACACTGCAATGTGGAACTCCTGACCTCATTGTGCAAAGGGGGGTTCTCCAGGTTGTCTTCACCCAGCTGTTGGCCTTTTACTGGGCGGCAGTCTCGGAGGCTGCGAGCTGGTAGCCCAAGCTGCTGGCAGGCTGGTCCTGCGGGTTGTAGATGCAGCAGGTTTCTTGAGAAAATTGAGCCACGTTTATAGATTATTAAAAGTCAGAGTCATATTTCATAGCTAAAATTCTAGACAAGTGCCTTTTTGTTTTTCTTATTTCTTGCCTTCCTGGGATAAGGGTACAGAAGGGATTCAGCCGTTTCTGAAACCCACTCTAAAGTTTTCTGGAATAATCTCTTTTAGGTTGGTCCCTTGTTGAGGAAGGTTTGGAAATCTCTACAGTGTGTTCTTCAGATTGCCTGATCTCAGAGTTGCATTTTTTTTTTCTGTTTTAAATGGGATTACAAATGCCAGCTTTCTTTCCTGACAGGATTAGATAAGTGTTGGAAGGGCTTTGAAAACTTGAAATTCTGTTTCAGTCTGAGAGCCCAATCTTTTTTTGGTTTGAACAGTCTCATTTTTACTAGATAAAAAATGAAAACGCTATTGAAAAATTTTTGTTTAGGTTAGGTATTAATATCTATGAACTTTCTGTTTGAGTGGTGGGATGTACTTTCAAAGAGGCATGATGGGTATTGGCGTTTCTTGAGCTATTGACACTGCTAAGATTAGATAGAAGAGGCAGTAGTGTCCATTCTTGGAGGGCTATCTCCTGGCTGCTGTTCCTTCTCATAAGTAAACTACAGTTTTATTTACAAAGGGCTCAGGGACAGGTTTTCAGAGCTCTCTGAATTTTGTTACATCTTGTCCTTACAAATCAGGGAAAGGAGCAAATGCCCTGTGTTTTCTTGGGCCTTCACTAAATTGGACTTCTGGAGAGGTATTGGAATGTATTTCCAGGTTAGCCGAGGAACACTTTTTTAAAGTGCCAGAACAGAGGAAGAGGGCAAGGCTGAGACTTCTTGAGTTTGGAGCGTGACTAGGACTTGTTCTTTTATGACATTTGCCAAAGCAGGTAGGTGTTTAAGGCTATATCTTTTCAAAGATAAAAGTCATTGCTATAAAAGTGTGTATTGCAAGTAGACCTTTGCTGTCACTCAGCATAAATGCTGAAAGGTAAAAGATAGTCTTTAACAGCACCTTTGATGGTAATTTGACCCAGAACCAGCTCCTAGAGTCACTGTCAGCTCTGTGATCACACATAAGAAGGGAGAATATTAATGGTTTTCCTGATGAGATAGCTCTTCTTCCAGTCCATTTGAACTGCTTCCTCTTTAGTTTGTGAGAAAACTTGTAAGAGCCCCAGGAATTGCTGGGGGGAAGAGAACCACTATAAGTTTAGAAATTGGTCTGTTTCTCCCAGCCTTGTACCTAGGATTGTATTACACTGAGAACAATGAGATTTGCTTAAAACGAAGGCTGCAATTTGTTTCCCTTTGTGAAAGGGGAAAGTGGGCATCATGGGGAGAAAAGAAATTGGCAAAAGGCAGTGCCCTGTAAAACTTCGTAGAATTTTAAAAAACCATAAATGATAAAGATCTAAGAGGTCATCTTTAGTCCTTCTACCATGTCAGGGGCCACTATAGGATCATTCCATATGGAATCCTTTTCTTGTTTTGTCCAACTTGGCATTAAATATCTCTAGGAATGTAGTTTTCATCACTCCTAGGGGAGAGTTTTTCTATCTCATAAGCTTTTGCTGGGAAATTTCTCCTGAATTTTCCCTTTATAAGTATTTACAATTATTCCTGTTTGCATTTTTCTGATATAATTTCTGCCTTTGGTGTGAGTGTTAGCTTAAAAAAAAAAGTTTCCTCATAGCTGTTTTTTATCTTGACTACCTGGATCTAATTCTTTTAAAACTTTCTTTAAAGTCAGTCCTTCCAGACACTAATCTATTTTATTGCTCCTAGTTGAACTCCTTTTGATTTATGTTTTCCTAGTAATAAGATGCTCTGAACTATATCAGTAGTTGAGGCTTAACTGAGTTAAAGAGAATGAGGATGTCCTATTTCTGCCCTTTGAAGCTCACATATCCTTAAATTACCCACACTGTCTTTGTTGTTGTGTGTTGTATTGCAGAATTCAAGGCAAAATGTTCTTGGTGTAGTCTCAGCAATTTTGCAAACATTATGCTTCCGTTGTCCCTTTTCATCTAGTGATAACTGTTATCATTATGAGCATCTTAAAATAATTAAGCCTTCTTAGTAAATGGCCCTGTAGTAAGCACTTGGGCATAAAGGCATCTTATTAAAAGATGTATTTACTTAAACATAGTACAGAATAACAACATAATTTAGAGTAATAAGATATGCCTACTGGCATGTTATGAAACTCAATGACACAGTGAAGAGAAAATGGAATTTGGACTTAGAAAGCTTGCATTGCAGGCCTGGTCCTATCATTTATGAATGTGTGGCCCTGGGCTTACTGTTTCTAGCATGTGGATGATGATAATTACCTGCTGTGCATTGCTTCTCTGAAGATTCTAAGAGGTAATGTTTGTAAGTTATTTTTTTGACTGCATAACACTGTAAGAAAGGTAAAGATTCTTACTTTCATTAAAGGCAACTTCAGCAAATTTATAACATATATTTAATGTTTTAAAGTGGGATTAAGGTGTGAGTAAGATTTCATAAGACTGAAGTTTATACAGAAGGCAGAAGGTAGATTTATGAAATTATTTGAGAGAATTGAGAGAATGTAGGGAGAATTTTCTTTAAGGAACAGAGGTGAGAACCAAAGGTGGCTTTTGTTATGTGCTGATATTCAAATGAATGGATAGTTGCAGTTTTGAGCAAAAAGCCTCCACTTTTCTGGTTAATCCATTTATATTGCTACCCTGATGTGATTTTTTTTTTTTTTTTTGAGATGGAGTCTTGCTCTGTTGCCTAGGCTGGAGGGCAATGGCACAATCTTGGTTCACTGCGATCTCTGCCTCCTGGGTTCTAGCGATTCTCATGCCTCAGCCTCTTGAGTAGCTGGAATTACAGGTGTGCACCACCATGCCTGGCTAATTTTTTTTTTTGAGACAGAGTCTTGCTGTGTTGCCCAGGCTAAGTGCAGTGGCACAATCTTGGCTCACTGCAACCTCTATCTCCTGGTTCAAGCGATTCTCCTGCCTCTGCCTCCCGAGTAGCTGAGACTACAGGCACGTGCCACCATGCCCCGCTTTTTTTGTGTGTGTTTTCTTAGTAGAGACGGGGTTTTACTTTGTTAGCCAGGATGGTCTCAATCTCCTGACTTCGTAATCTGCCTGCCTTGGCCTCCCAAAGTTCTGGGATTACAAGTGTGAGCCACTACGCCTGGCCAATTTTTGTATTTTTAGTAGAGACGGGGTTTTGCCACGTTGGCGAGGCTGGTCTCAAACTCCTGACTTCAAGTGATCTGCTCAACTCTGCCTCCCAAAGTGCTGGGATTACAGACATGAGCCACTGTGTCTGGCCCCTGATGTGATTTTGTTGTCCCCCTTGTTTTCCCCTGAATTAATAATGCAATTAACAACTCATGTGGCTTCTGTTTTCCAAATACTTTCGGAGCCTATTAATGCAACTGTATTTTCTCTAACTTTGTAAAACCACTGTTTATCACTTTGGGAGCTTCACTGGTTACTCCTTTAATGCAGTTAACTATTCTGCTCTATGCTTAGGTACCTTGAATTCCACACACACATAGTATTGATGGAAGAAGTAAAAATAGGGTTGTTCTTTATACCCTAGGAATCTTACTGTTGCCTAACTTCCTTTCTGGTCTATGTAATGTTATGCTTTACTTACTCTCAACAAAGAAATCTTGGGTTAGTCTTCTGTTTTTAAGTTTATTTTTTTCCCAGTCTTCCCCTCTTTGTATTATATTCAATGTGCTTTATTTGTATGAATTTTTTATGACCATAACTGTATCTTTAATGAAGACGTACACCATTTTTTAATGTACATCAAAAGCCAGCTTAATATTTCTAAAATGACATATTCATCTTGTTACTTTTTAGCTCAAAAACCTTGGTTATTTTTGGATTGCTTGCATAATATGTTCAAACTCCTCAACCCGGCATTCAAAACCTTTCACATTTCAGTCTCAGCTTACTTTTACTACCCTGTGTTTCCATATACCTTTTGTTACAGCTCTACTTAGTTGATTGTTCACTGTCTCCTTAAAGCACCTTCATTCTCTCAACCCCATACCTTTGTTCGTTAGTATATGAATATGCCTTGAATGTCCTTCTCCTGGCTCAAGTCAGAGCTTACCCCATCCCACCTAGTTTTTGAAGGTCCACTGCAAATGTTCTTACTTGCACAAAACTGTTCTTGAACAGGTCATTCCACAGTGATCTCTTCTTTCTCTATTCTTTCTCTGGACTGCCGTAGCTTTTACTCTTTATGCTTTTCTTTTGGCCCCTTCTGCCTTGTTCTGCCATGTAACTTTATATACATATATAAAATATTTTAACTATATATTATATATATATTTAACTTTAAATATATATTTATATTTTACCTTTCCAACTAGAATGCAAATTCTTTATAGGAAGATACCATATCTAATTATTGTATATCTACAATGTGTAGCCTTTATGACACATGGTAGATCTTCAGCAAATTTTCTTGGGTGTATGGTAGGTTAAAGCACTGTGAAAGGCCCTGGGGAAAAGGAGGTGACCAGTGGAGAAATGAGTGAAAGTATATGTGAAGACTCTATTCATTTTACACCTTCAACACATATTCCCATGCAGTCCATTCTTTATGCTTATTTTTTAATGACATTCTTCATGATTTTAACCATATACTCTTAATTTTTGGTTTTCTAAGTTGTCTTGGTTTTATGCTATGCGTCAAATTAATTTTATCACCCAGTTTAAAGCCTTGCACTAGAATTACATTTTAAAAAATTGTATCGGTTTCTTCCTTGCCTTTACTTTTGCTTTTCTTTGTTAGCTTAAATGTAATTTCTATCCCTGATTTTTCAATTCCTGGTGTAACAGTGCCTTTTTACAACTTTCAAATATCTTTTACGTTTGTCTCCTGAAGATTATTCTCTTTGGAGAGCTTCTAAATTCTAAATGATGAATGTGTGTATACTTTGTAAACTCTAAGACACTGTGTAACTATTATTATTCTCTTTTCTCTAGGAAGTTTTCCCACAGGTGAAGTAGTTAATTCTTTGTCTTTCTAATCCCAGTCCATCAATCAAGACATATGGTGTAAGAACACCACAACTGCCAAAATATATATTTGCCTTGAACTTATCCACCTTCTATTATCCCATTTTATTTCACATAATGTTTTTGAAATTCTGTTACATTTAACAAGTATTTACTGATTATCTACTCTCTGTTTAGTTTCATGCTAGACAAAGAATGGCAGAATGTAAAATAAATAAAAGATGCTATCCCAAATCACCATTATAACACAACAGTTATAATTGCTTTAGGCAAGATAGACTAATTAAATGTTGAACTTAGTGGGTGGAACTTTAAAATAAAAGAGGATATTTGCATAGCCTTAAAGCATCTCCCTCATAATATTTATTAACTAATTATTGTGGTGGTTTTAATATATGTCCACAAATTCTCCACTTCTGGGAAGTGGAGCTTAATTCTTCTTTCCTTGAGTGTGAGTTATATTTAAAGAAGAGAGTCTCCAAAGGGGAAACTAGTAATTTTTCATGGGAGAAACTGACAGACATAATTTTAACAGTGACTAAGGTTAACATCAGCAAATAAGTCATATTGATATAATGTATTATTCTCTGATATGATATGATAAGATAGTAACTCTCAGTAAACATGAGAAAACATTAGTCAAACTCAAACTGAAGGATACTCTACAAGATACCTGACTTGTATTCTTCAAAAGAGACTGTGTCCTGCTGTCAATGAACCAATAGTGTAGTTGGTGAGATAATATTAACACTGCTAAAACTGAAGAGTAACAAAAAGACAATTTAGAATGAAGCGCTAAGTGAAATATAATAGTTTGCTAGGGTATAAGAAAAAAGGTAGAGTTGAATGCTGGTGAGACTTAGGTGGGACTTAGATAGATAGATTGACCTTGGAGAGATAGAGACAAGAAGAGAAGATACATAACTCAAGGGAAGGAGCATGAGGCAAATCCTTTTATATATTTGGATAGGAAGGAGACTGCCCTGGCTACATAGAAAGTATGTTAGAAATTATCTTAGTTCATGTGCTAGAACCATGTCAAAGTCTCTTTTACAGAAGCCTATTTACATGTTTTTGTTAATTTAGAAATGTTTATAATTAAAGAAAATATATAAATATAAAGTACATTAGAAATTATCCGAAGCAAAATTCATATTGCTAGTACTATGTCAAAATTGGGTTTTAATACATTCTAATCTATTTTTCTTACCTGCAAAATATGTACTTGAAGAAAAAGAAAGTACATGTGTGAGAGAAAAGGTTGGTTGGGTAAATCCGGATCAGATTATGGGAATCTTGAAATTTAGGGACAGTAAAATGGAATTGGCCCTATAGGAAAAAAGAGGTTATTATAACTTATTTTACTCCATTGGAGAAGGGAAGGACACATTTTCAACAGGGGGCTTCCATGACATTTGATCTCTCCTATCTTCCCTTTCCAAATCACTAGATGCATTCATCCCCTCCCTCTAACTAAACTGTGTTATAATAACTGCATTTGTCAAGGTTTGAGTTACAAGCCATGCTTAAAAGATGGATATTAAAATTGAATTATTAATTAGATTCTTACATTGCAAGGTTTATAAAGTAAAAGGTCTTAAAATTTGCTTGATTATTTTTATGTCACTCTTCTTACTTTTGTAGAGTAAGAACAGGCTAGTATTTTATAATATTCATTTATTTACCCATTGAGTAGGCTTCCAGTTTCAGGTGTCTGTTTGACACTGAAGCTGGGAAGATTAATGAGGCCCAGGTGTAATTGTCAAATTGCTTACTACTGACCTCTTGTCACTTCAGCAGCAGTAGCCAAAAGCAGTTTTTAGAGACTTTTAGGGCCAAGAAAAGCTTTTATTCTAACTTCATCTTTGGCATTTCACAATTTGTCTGCCAATAACTTTAGAAGAATTTGATATAATTTAATATTGTACTAAAAAGTGTCAGTAATCACCTGAAGTTTTATGTATTTGTATTTATTTATGAAGTTTTATTTATGATTATTTTATTCTGCCTTTTGAAATAAAAATGGATGCATTTCTGTAATACCATTGAAATTTTGTACTCAGGCCCTGAGTATGAGCTGCAGTTTACCATATCCCAATAAATTTGAATTTGTGTCTTACAAAGATTTAGTCACCATATCTAGTCACAGTGTAGTCATTGTGGCCATGTGCATACTGCTAGAAGTGGTAGAGACCAAGAAATACTGGTCCATTACTTGTGGAGGTAGCTTAACTAATTTCAGTGAATCAGAAAAGCCAGTAAACAAACCTTTTAGTGCTGACCACATTTATATAATTTACCACTTGGGCATTGGGGAAAAAGGTAATTCATCAGTTTTTCTGTATAATGCAACTGTTCTACTGTTGCCAATACTAGATTTTTAATTCTTCTGCCAAATTCATTTTAATTATCTCTCCTGTTCTCCCAATCCCTACTGATGGGATAGGGACCTCATGGAATGTCCCTATCATGGAAGAAAAGCATTTTCTTTCAAAAACTTTCCTGGTTTTGCTTAGCCTGCTGGTCACGTGGTCTGGACTCCTATAGTCAGGAGCCTCTTCTGAGAATTCTTCATCAAAATGGATTAGATGTTAAAAATCTTAATTTGGGTGCTTCTTAGTTTCTTAATCATGCTTTCAGCGATCTCAGTCTATAAGACAGTAGATTGGAACTCTGAGCTCTGTGTGTGCATGTGTGTGTGAGAGAAAGAGAGAGAGGGAGACAGAATGAGAGAGAGAGAGAGAGAGAGAGAGAGTGAATATGAGATGAGAGAATTTGGTGTTCCATTTCCTGAACTTGTCCATCAGTGGTCATTTAGGCAAAGTATATACATATTTCTTGACTATTGATTAGTGCTGTTCAAGGTTTAGATACCTTGTACAAGTTTGTTGAGTTATTTTATCCTTTCAGTTTCATGATCTGGTTGAGTTCAATCCCATTCAGTTTTGTTCACTTTGGTATGGTAAAAGACAGTGTAATTTTGCTCAATTCAATAATTGTTTTTTAATTATTAGTTATATATAAGCCAGACTTAGTGCTAGATATTGGGGAACCCAAGGGGAACACACATCTGCCTTTCCCCTGAAATGGAAAATTTTACCTGTACTTCAAAGCTCTGCTCAAATTCCATCTTTCCTTAAACCTTCTGCTAAGTTAGTCCCTGTTAATCTTTCCCTCTGTCTCTGAATTTTTTTTTAAATTCCTCCCAAATATGCAGTCTAATTTATTCAAGTACCTAGATGGACTTAAACAAGTCATTTTTGTCCTTAGGAATTTACAATAAAAATACAGTGCCATTGTTACATACACAAAAACTCATAGACATTACCATCATCACACTGCATGGAACCAGACACATTAAGTCAAACAGAGTATATTATTTACAAAGCTAAATATATGTGTTTTGGTTTCGTGTAGCAAATGATGAAGAGCGAAATATATATGCTGTGTATTTAGAAAAGATGGGTGCATGTATGTATCTATATGTTTGTGTTGAAGGAATTAGAGGTAAACCAGTACCTTATTTTCACTTGGTTTGGAATGTGAGGTTAGAAAGCTGTTCGAAAACTGAAAATTGCCCAGATTTGGGACAATATCTCTTAAATACTATGAAAGAATAAATGTTTCTCGGCAGCCCAATAATAATAATAACACAATAATAATAATAATGCTTAATGTTATTGAATGCTTATTATGTGCCAGGTACTGTTTTAAGCAATTTACTTGCATTAATACACTAATCCCTCCATCAATTCTATGAGGAAAGTACTGTTTACCCCATTTGACGATGGAAAAACTGAGCCACAGAGTGGCTAAGTAACTTGCCCAAGACTACCCAGCTAATGAGTTGTGCTTCAGGGACCCAGTGATGTCAGTCATTAAACCTTCAGGCTTAAATGGAGCCTCTGCTATGAAGTATTAAATAGTTGGTAGAACCAGGATTAGATCCCATTCCTGTACTCTTCTCCTTGCTTAGATAAGAGAGAGATCCAATATTTTAATCATGCATTGTCTCATTTATTCATCCATTCATTTGTTTGGCTTCAAAAGCCCTAAACTAAGCATTGTGGAGCATTAAAAAAATGTGTGCCATAGGCATTCCCATGAATATAGTCTTATGAACATATTCAAAGGTCTTGTGGATTATGACACAGAATAGTTGTTAGGTAAAACAGAGAACAGTAACTGCAGGAAGACACATGCACAATTGAAAGAAATGATTATCAGATTTTAGGACATATTGAAGGAGTAGAACAACAACTGATCCAATGTAGGATAGGACTTACAGTTTCTCTGGGAAGGAGGTATATTTTGGAATCAGATGCATTGAAGGGAATAATAAGAATGGATCAATGGTGTTATTGATGTAAGGGAAATTTCAGGAACAAAGAGAAAGAAGAATATTTGAAAAAATTATTGGACAATTTTGAGACTCTTTGAAAAAATTACTGGGCAGTTTTAGAATTATTTTTTATTTATACGCTGAACCATACTCTGACTTATTCTTCCTTGAAGTTCTAAGCCTAGTGAAGTCCTGTGGAGAGAAAAGGGAACTGATAAGGGTGAGATTTCAAGAAAGCCTTTTTTTCATACCTCTTTCCCTTATCTTTGTGTTTGAACTGAGATTTTGTTAAATTCAAGTAGAGAACACAGCTATAGACACTTAAAATGAAATCAAGGAACAAAGAGGTTATATAGTCTGTAAAATGTCTCAGGGGTTAAGTAACTATACTAGTAAATGGCTGAGCTGTGGTTGAATCCAGGACAGTCTCACTCCAAAGCTGGTGATTTTCATTACCCCTCTTACAACATAACAGCACAGTGTTTCTCATTCCTCTACCAAGTCAGCTTCAAAGGCCTTTCCCCAAGAGGAAAGACCTTTATATTAGCTGGAGTCTGATTTGAAAGTTTGCTTGAAAATAGGGCTACATGATAATTAGTGTTGTTTGCCTTGTGATTGTTTTCATCTGGTTTGGGCACTCATCACCTCACACCTGTTCAGTAGCATATCAGCTTGGTTCCCTGTCTTCAGTCTCTCTCCATTTTGTTGTCTGATTAATCTTTCTGAAGCTCCACTTTCCTCCTGTCACTGCCTAGCTAGAAACCTTCTCGGACATCCCCTGTCTGCTAGCTCAAGTTTTTGAGCTTTCCAAGGCTCCCTGCAGTCAGCCTATCCTCCTTGGCCAGCTTCTTCTCTCCGCCTCCCCATAGGAGCCTAAGTTTATTCACAAGCAGATGATACAGCTTTTTGTTATGCTACTTCTACCCTCTCTGACATTCTTTTCATTTCTAACCCTGTGAATATTCTACCCCAACATCCCTCTGCCACATTCTACCCATTTCTGAATTCTGCCTATCTTTCAAAGCCCTGCTTAAGTTTGTCCTCCTTTTCTATGATTCTTTACTATCTTAGCTCAAAGTGTTTAATTCATTTATGAAACACTTACTGAGCCTGAGTTTCTAAAATACTTACTATCTAAAAATCACTCTTCTGGCTATTTTCATATTCTGCTTTATGTTCTCATATTTTTTGTGAATGTTCATGTAGACTTGGCTCTACTCCTAGATTACAGGCCACTGTAAGAGTAGTGATTGTAACATTTCTGCAGTTTCTACAATCTAGTGAAGTGCCTTTTGTGTAGTAGCTCTTCAGTAAGTGTGCGACCCCCCATATGTACGACCCCTTCTGTCATCCTTTCCCAGTTGTCTAGTCCCAAGTAACACTCTGAGAGCCGAAGGCTGAGTCCAGGTTTATTGGGATCTATGGGCAACTCAAGCAGGCAGAGAGAGGGAGAAAGGGAGAGCTGCGCCCGGCGGCTGGGGCTGGGCGATTTTATAGGGATGGGGAGGCCTGCAGCTGAGGTGGCGGTGAGTGGTTGGTGAATGATCAGGATGGGTGGAGAGGGGAGCTGTGTCGCATGGGGACTGGTTCCGCTTTGGCGGGCTGGAGCTGTGTTGCATGGGGATTGGCTCAGCTTTGGCGGGCTAAGGCTGGGCCATGATTGGTTGCTCGCTGTTACCAGGCAGACTGAGGTCTGTAGGCGGTCTCCCAGATGTGGAGATCAAGGGGGAGGGGAGAGGTAGGGGTTTTTCTACCAAACAGTAAGTACTTGTTGACTGGTTATTTCTCACTTATTTGGTAGCTTAATATGCTAAAGGGAATAATCTCTCTTCCATTTCTAGTTGTTGCTTAACTCCTTCATAATTTACAGATTTATGCTTTTTATTCATTTTATTACCAATGTAATGCAGGGACATGAATACTCATTAAATAATATGTACATCAAATAAAAAGTGAAAGCCAGCTAGGTGTGGTGGCTCACACCTTTAATCCCAGCATTTTGGGAGGCCGAGGTGGGTGGATCATCTGAGGTCAGGAGTTTGAGACCAGCTTGGGCAACATGGTGAAATCTCGTCTCTACTAAAAATACAAAAATTAGCTGGGCCTATTGGTGGGTGCCTGTAATCCCAGCTACTCCGGAGGCTGAGGTGAGAGAATTGCTTGAACCTGGGAGGCGGAGGTTGCAGTGAACTGAGATCATGCCATTGCACTACAGCCTGGGCAACAAGAGTGAAACTCTGTTAAAAAAAAAAAAAGTGGAAGCCTCCCTTCATGTTTTATCCCCAATTCCACTCCATAGCCACTTTCAACAGTCTGACATCTATCTTTTCAGATCAGTTGCCATGCATACAGAAGTATATACATTTTAAAGTTTATAGATAGAATCACATTGTTGTAAAACTTGCTTGTCTAGATAAACTTTTAGTCAGTAATTACTGTTTGTTTTTCAGTGGATAAAGAATATATGCAGAGGAACTGTTGTTTAATTATTCTCTTTTTTTTCTTTTTTGACATGGAGTCTCGCCCTGTTGCCAGGCTGGAGTGCAGTGGCAAGATCTTGGCTCACTGCAACCTCGGCCTTCCAGGTTCAAGCTATTCTCCTACCTCCGCCTCCTGAATAGCTGGGACTACAGGTGTACGCAACCAAGCCCAGCTAATCTTTGTATTGTTTCACCATGTTGGCCAGGATGGTCTCAATCTCTTGATCTCCGTGATCTGCCTGCCTTGGTCTCCCAAAGTGCTGGGATTACAGACGTGAGCCACTGTGCCCGACCAGTTATTCTCTTTCATTGGTAATTTTTTTTTTGTTAACAAGAAGTTATCTGTTTAATATTTGTGCTATAGTATCATATTTCTCTGATCTAAATTCTTTCCCCTTAACCTATCTTTAAATACCATTATTTATCTTAATTATTTTAATTATATTACATTCTTTGGGTGTCACACCATAGCAAAACTTACTGTATGCATCAAAATATGATTTCCTTTAATAAAACAAGTGCTTTGTAAAGTTTAGGATGCAGATGGAAAGTGATACATTATTTTGATTTTCGGCTCAGAGAGCCGAAATGACTCACTATGTCATTTGTAAGAAATCCTGGCTAAGGAATTTTTAATGCTCTTTGAATATCACTCATCTCATTAAAGCTGCTCTGTGAATTTGAATACTAGTCAGCCCACAAAGACAGATTTGTAAATGCCTTGGATAATGTTTAGTTAGAAACAGATTAAAGAAGGCAGAAGGTCGCCATTTTTGAAAAGCTCCCTAGCCCTAGCCAGTCATTTGCAGATGAAAATTAATTATATTTTACATTTGTAATATTTAAAAACTGTAAAAACTCCTCTGATTTTCACAGTACAGTAATTTTATTTTAACTTTGGCGTCTCCATTTTATAACTGAGAAAACAGACTCAAGGAAGTTGCTCAAAGTAACAGGGCTTTTAAATAGAAAAGCTGGGATTAGAACTCAGTGCTTATCCTTTAATCATGACATTCTTAAATGAAAGTATACAGCTGAATGTAATCCTTCCACTCCACTGAAGTGAACTGGAGTAGGTACTTGTGTTTTTGGGGGTGGTTGGGCCAATCTGAAACAGGTTCTCTGGGAGGCCAGAGTGGGTCTGTGGTTTCTGGGAGAGGCCATGTGTGCTTGTAGGTGTGCAAGCATGACTTTACTCCTGGATTCTTGTATGTTTTTGAACTGCTCTTCATTGACAGACTCCTGAAAAGGCTGTAGAATGCCATTCTTGGAGACCTCGGACTTGAATCCCAGACCCCCTTTAAGGAAGGACCCATACCCAAGGTCTGGTTAGAAACCAGTCCAGAGAATAGGAGCACTATTTGAGAGCACTCTGTGGGATGCCAAAATCACTTCAGAAACTTCCCGAAAGATTCTAAAAGCCTTTGAAATGCAGACATTTATCAGCTATTACAATGCACCCAGTGAGAGGAAGGAGGAGTCTGCTTCCTTTACTGCAGAGGAGGCCTATAGTGAATAAACAGAGGAGTGGAAATAGAACTTGAGCTTTCTGGTGACTTAGTCACTAAGACATGCACACTTTAAAAAATGTATGTAATCACCATTGAGGTAAATCTTTGGTTATCTCTCAGTGGCCTGATAGGTATGTTATTCTCATCTGGTTGTTTATTTCCTTGTAATAGTTGGAAAAGCAGATCATGGAATTATTTGCCTGGCCATTACAAATCTCCTTGGAAGAGTAGACTTAGGGTAAATCCTGTGAGATGTAGATTCAAAAGGATCTACAGGCTGGGCTTAGCCAAGTTAAAATCCATAAGTGAAACTAAACATGTCACCTAAATCTATTAGAAAAATAAGTGCTATGGATTCATAGAACCATTTGTAGAAACAAATGAATGGCACCACAGTCCAAAGGTCAGGATTTTCAGCAACTTGCGGCAGAAAACTTACACTTATGAAATGTCTTCACTTAGGGTTTTTGTGTCAGTGAATGACTGAGGTCTTTTGTTTCGTTTGTTTTCCTCATGGCAATAAAGTTGAAATTTAGCAAGCTTTCAAAATGAAATTTCTCATAGATGTTATAACCACAGGTTTTAAGTTTTCATCACCTAAATGTGGAACAGAACAATTGAAAACTTAGGGGGAGGGGAAGAGAGTTGAGGTCACATGTGGTGTGTATCAAGAATCAGTGTAAATCAGGAAGGTGTGGTAAGGGGGATTTCCTGTGTTACAGACTTGCTGAAATCATGCTCCCCCAACTTCGATCAGTAAATTCCAAATGAAGGTACTGGCCTGTCTGACACCTCGCAGAGGTAGTGTGCCCCTTACCTGACTGTGAGTTTCCTTCAGAAAGCTTCAAGGAAACTCAGATTGTCAGGTAAGGGGCAAACTTGTCCTTGGAGATAATGTATTCTTTGATTTTGGCAATTACCTACCATAGAACGGGGTCAGACTGGTACATCTGAGTCTATTCTTTTTATTCCTGCTGTCGCATTCATTTCTGGGTTTCCAGGTATTATAATAATAACTACCATTTGTTGATCACTTATGTGTCACAAGTGCTGGACCAAGAACTTGTCTAAGGTGATCAGATTTGGTCTTCACACCCCTATGAGGCAGGTACTATTAATTCTCCCATTTGATAGTAGCTTATAGAAGTTAATCAGTGGTTCCCAACTCTAGCTGTCTGTTAGTATTAGCTAGAGGAGCTTTCAAAAATATTGGGGCCAGGCACAGTGGCTAACGCCTGAAGTCACAGAACTTTGAGAGGTTAAACCAAGAAGATTGCTTGAAGCCAGGTGTTTGAGATCAGCCTAGGCAACATAGGGAGACCCCATCTCTAAAAAATAAAAAAAAATTAGCTGGGCTTGGTGGCACACATCTGTAGTCCTAGCTACTCGGGAGGCTGAGGTAGGAGGATTGCTTTAGCCCAGGAGTGTGAGGCTGCAGGGAGCCATAATCATGTCACTGCACTCTTGCCTGGATGACAGAGTGAGACCCTGTCTCCAAAGCAAACAAACAAACAAACAGCAGCAGCAGCACACCACCACCACTGCCACCAACACCACCACCACTGCCACCACCACCACTGCCACCACCACCACCGCCACCACCACCACCAACATTGGGTCCTAGGCCAATTCAATCAATCTCTAGGGTGGAGCTTAGGCATTGTGATTTTAAAAAAATCTCCCCAGGTGGTTCTAAAGTGCATACCAGGCTAAGAACCTCTAGGTGAAGTGATTTGAACTTCAGCTGGTCTGTAGTGGAGTTCAAATCTAGAGCCCAACTATAGCCAGCTTAAATCTAAAGCCAGGCACAGCCAGCTCTTACAGCAGAAATGCCTTAACTTTTAATGTGCATTTGAGTTGCCAGTGGATCTAGTAAGAAATAAGATGCTGAATTTCTAACAAACTTCCAGGTGATGCCCTCCTCCTGGCCCCCGGAACCAGGAAGAGGGCATCACCTGGAAGTTTGGAACAGTAAAGCTAATGTTAGTACTATGTTAGCCAGAGGAGAAAATATTCGCTGAAAGGCAGAAACAACATGGGGAGTTGGGAGGGGTTGCTCATGCATTTTACTTTAATGATGATGGCAGGGATCACAGGCTGATTATATAAACTTCTCAGTGTTTTTGTAAGGCTATCATAGGCTTTCCTAGGGTTTAAATAAACTGTTATGGGTTATTTTTCTATTCTTGAGAATACTTGGAACTTGAAGACTGTGGTGAAACTACTAAAGCTTCACTTGTTCAGGTGTTTTAATCTGTTAGGAAAAGATGTGATTGTAATTAATATCAAACCCTTTCTTCCTGTTCTTAAAGGGAGCTGAAACAGGAGTTCAGATAGGTGAGAAATGATAAGATATCCATGAATTTTCATTTTCATTCAATTAAGCACCTACTATGTAGCAGCATTGCACATATGCTGTCCTTATAGGATACAAAAATGAATGAGACATTGTCTCGTCCTGATAGAACTTACACTTTAGTGGAAAAAATGACATGTAGAGTACATAATGATATAGTAGAAACATGAACAGGCAATTTATAGAGGAAGAAGCAGTAAACTTTACTTGAAATAGTTGAGGAGGACTTCACAGGTGTCACCAGACAAATTCACTGTTGTTATTATCTCTGATTGTTGTAAATGTTTGTAAGAGTTTAGCTTATCAGACCATTGCTGAGATTTTTAAAAGTTTCCTCTGCGTTTAAGAATGGTTTTATAATTTTGGGATTAAAGGACCAGGTTATTCTCATCAATTACATGCATGACAAATTTTTAGAATTAAATGTATTTTCTTCTGGAAATAGTAACAATATCAGCAACATTATCAGACTACATTTATTGAGCACTTCCATGGTACTAGGCACTGTGCTAAACACTTTACAAATATTTGTCTTATTTAATCTTCCTTTAAAAACAGCTTTATTGAGATAGAATTCACATCATATACAATGCACATACCATTTAAAGTTTACCATTCAGTGACTTTTATTATAGTTAGAGTTGTGTAGCCATTGCCATAGTCAATTTTAAAATATTTTCATTAGGCCAACAGGAAAACTCACACCTTGGCCATTTCCTTGTAACTTTTCCATCCCAGCCTTAGGAAATCACTAATCTACCTTCTGTCTCTATTGGTTTGCTTATTTTGGATATTTCATATGATAGGAATCATAAAATATGTGGTCCTTTGTGACTGACTTAAAAATTTTATTTTACTTTAAATTCCAGGGATACATGTGAAGAAAGTGCAGATTTGTTACATAGTTATATGTGTGCCATGGGGGTTTGCTGCATCTATCAATCTGTCATCTAGGTTTTAAGCCCCCCGTGCATTAGCTATTTGTCCTAATGCTCTCCTTCTTCTCGCCCCCCACCCCGACAGTCCCTGGTGTGTGTTGTTCCCTCCCTGTGTCCATGTGTTCTCATTGTTTAACACCCACTTATGAGTGAGAACAAGTGGTGTTTGGTTTTCTAATCCTATGTTAGTTTGCTGAAGATGATGGCTTGCAGCTTCATCCATGTCCCTGCAAAGGACATGATTTAATTCCTTTCTATGGCTGCATAGTATTCCATAGTATATATGTACATTTTCTTTATTCAGTCTATCATTGGTAGGCATTTGGATTGGTTCTAGATGTTTGCTATTGTAAATAGTGCTGTAGTAAACATATGTGTGCATGTGTCTTTATAGTTGAATGATTTATAATCCTTTGGGACTATACCCAGTAATGAGATTGCTGGGTCAAATGGTATTTCTGATTCTAGATCCCTGAGGAATAGCTGCACTGTCTTCCACAATGGTTGAACTAATTTACATTCCCACCAACAGTGTAAAAGTGTTCCTATTTCTCCACAGGCTCGCCAGCATCTATTTTTTCTTGACTTTTTAATAATTGCCATTTGATTGATGTGAGATGGTATGTCATTGTAGTTTTGATTTTCATTTCTCTAACGATCAGTGATGTTGAGCTTTCTTTCATATGTTTCTTGGCCACATAAATATCTTCTTTTGAGAAGTGTCTGTTCATATCCTTCACCCACTTTTTGATAGTTTTTTTTTTCCTCATAAATTTGTTTAAGTTCTTTGTAGATTCTGGATATTAGACTTTTGTCAGATGGCTAGATTGCAAAATTTTTCTCCCATTTTGTAGGTTGCCTGTTCACTCTGATGATTTCTTTTTCCGTGTAGAAGCTCTTTAGCTTAATTAGATCCCATTTGTGTGACTGACTTAAGTTAACAAAGTTTTCAAGGTTAATACTTGTAGCACATATTAGTATTTCATTTCCTTTTATTACGAAATTATATTCTACTGTATGGATATACCTCATTTTGTTTATCCATGTATTAGTTTAATGGACTTTTTGGCTCCTATGAATATGCTGCTATGAAAATTTGTATATAAGTTTTTTTATGGACATATATTTTCCTTTCTCTTGAGTATATACCACACAGTAGGAATATATGCTGGGTCATGTGGTAATTCTATCCTTTTTGAGAGAATGACAAATTGTTTTCCCCAATGGCTGCACCATTTTAAACCAGCAGGGTGTGAGGGTGCCAGTTTTTCCACATCCATGCCAACACTTATTATTGGCTTTCTTTTTGATTCTTGATATCTTAGTAGATGTGAAATGGTATCTCATCATGGTTTTGATTTTGATTCACTGATGGCTAATTATTTTGAGCATCTTTTCCTGTGCTTTTTGACCATTTGTACATCTTCTTTGGAGAAATGTCTCTTCAGATTCATTATCCATTTTTAAATTCGGTTATTTGTCTTTTTATTATTGAGTTGTAAGGGTTTTTCATATATTCTAGATATAAGTCCTTTATCAAATGTATAATTTTCAAAAGTTTTCTCTCATTCTGTAGGTTGTCTTTTCACTTCCTTGAGCATGTCTTTTGAAGAACAAATGGTTTTTAATTTCCATGATGTTTCATTTAATTTTCACAATGTCTCTGAGAGGTAGATTATATTATTATTCCCATTTTGTAAGAGGAAATTGAGCCTCAGAGAGGTTAATTCACTTGCACAAGGCCACATAGATTATAAGGAGCAGAGCCAGGATTTCACATCCATACTCTCCCACCTCTGTCCATTGGTGAGCAGTTTGACTTGGTATATAATTCTTAATGCCTCATTTGAATTTTATTCTCTAAAAAGGCGAACCAAGAGCACAAATATTCAAGGGAGAACATAAGCCTTCTATGGCTCTTAATGGCTCTCGCAATTGACAATGACATTGTGTAAGATATATGCCTCAAACTGAAGTTATATGTGTGTGTGTGTGTGAATGCCTCGAAGAAAATGGTGTTTTTTTGTTTTCTGCCAAACACTCAATGAAATATGATGATGCTTTCCTTTGGTCATGGACATTATTATCTTGGGCAACAGAAGGATGGAACCTATGGCTAGAAGTGGTCTCTATAATAACTGTATGATTCTTTATCAGAGACTGTTTATGAAGCAAATCATTAATGTTGAACTCTTTAGAGAATTCTTTTTCTTCTTGTTGAAGTGTAATGACCCAGAATATTTTATTACAAGGGTATTTTTTCTCTTCTCTGCATTTTGGACTTACCTTAAAAGTCTTATTTTTTCTTAAGATAGAAAAAAAATTCATTCTTATTTTGAGACTCAGTTTTTTTTCTGTAGGAGAACATTTCTTTTAGTTTGAGTATAATGAAGCTTTTTTGATGCAGTGCCAATTCTCTTTCCTACCTGTTTGACTGCACTGCCTTTTGGTATTTCTCACTTTACCTTTGGTCTGTTATTGTCCTATTCCAGGCCTTATGCTAAAATGGTAACCTCCTAATTGGAGTCAGTGACCCTTATTTCTTTGAAAGGAAGGGAATAAACATTTCCTGGGTACTTACCGGTCTGCAAGGCACTTTCTTTATTTAATTAACAAAGACATTCTATGTTATTTACAACATGATGTTTTGAAATATGTATACATTGTGGAATGGCTCAGTTGAGCTAATTAACATATTTATTACCTCACATATCTTTTTTTTTGTGGTGAGAACACTTAAAATCTATTCTCTTAGTGATTTTAAAGAATACTGTTATGACTTCTGCCAAGATGGCTGAATAGGAACCGCTATGGAGAGCAGTTCCCAGCGAGAGCAATGCAGAAGGCGAGTGATCTCTGCATTTCCAGCTGAAGTACCAGGTTCATCTCAGTGGGACTGGTTGGACAGTGGGTATAGCCCAAGGAGGGCAAGCCAAGGCAGGTAGAGGCAGTGCCTCACCCATGAAGTGCAACTGGCTGGAGGACTCCCTCCTACCCCGTGGAGGCCACTGGGGACTTATCCTGGGCCACTCTGGCACTCCGCTTCAGATACTGCACTTCTCCCATGGCCTTTACAACCCGCAGACCAGGAGATTTTCACTGGGTCAACAAGTGCTGTGGGTTACCAGCACAAATCAGAGTAGCTGTTAGCCGGCTCTGAAGGTTTTGGCTGGCACCTGAAATGCCTGCGAGACAGACCCTCCCACTCCCCACAAAAGAAGGGGAGATGAAGGCAGGGAGCCAAGTGATCTGGTTTGGTGGGTCCCTCCCACATAAAGACCAGCAAACTGAAACCCTCTAGCTGGAGAGTTTCACAGCCAGCACAGCAGTTTGAGCTCAACCTGAGATGATCGAGCTCGTTGAGGGGAAGGGCATCTGCCACTGCCAAGGCAGTTCTAACTGTACTTGTGTAAACAAAATCATGGAAAAGTTTACACAGGAGCTGGACTGAGCCTGTGGCAGCTCAGCAGCACCACTGCAGACAGACTGTGACTAGACTCTCTCTTTGCTGGGCATCTCTGAAAAAAAGGTAGCAGCACGTCAGGAACTTATAAATAAAACCCCATCTTTCTGGTACAGAGCACCTGGGAAAATGGGTGGTTGAGAGTTCCGTGGCAGCATACTTAAACGTCCCTGCCCAGCAGCTCTAAAGGGAGCAACAGAGCTCCCAGAACAGCACTTGAGCTCTGACAAAAGACAGACTGCCTCCTCACATGGCTCCCTGACCCCTGTATATCCAAAAAGACACCTCATACAGGAGAGCTCTGGCTGATATCTGGAGGGTACCCTTCTGGGATGAAGCTACCAGAGGAAAGAACAGGCAGCAATCCTTGCTCTTCAGCAGCCCCCAAGGGTGATTCCCTAGTCAAGCGGATCTGGAGTGGACCTCCAATAGTCCTGCAGCAGATGGGCCTGACTGTTAGAAGGAAAACTGAAAAACAGAAAGAAATAGCTTCAACATCAACAGAAAGGACATCCACTCAGGAACCACTTCGGAAAGTCACCAACTTCAAAGACTAAAGGTAGAAAAATTCACGAAGATGGGAAGACCAGCAAAAAAGGATGAAATGACCAAAACCCAGAATGCCTCTCCTCCTCCAAGGGATTACAACTCTTCACCAGCAAGGGAACAAAACTGGAGGGAGAATTAACTTGATGAATTGACAGAAGCAGGCTTCAGAAGGTGGGTAATAACAAACTTCTCTGAGCTAAAGGAATATGTTCTAACCCAATGCAAAGAAGCTAAGAACCTTGAAGAAAAGTTAGATGAAATGCTAACTTGAATAACCAGCTTAAAGAAGAACATAAAGGACTTGATGGAGCTGAAAAACACAGTACAAGAACTTCGTGAAGTATACATAAGTTTCAATAGCCGAATCAATCAAGCAGAAGAAAGGGTATCAGAGATTGAAATCAACTCAATGAAATAAAACAAGAAGGCCAGACTATAGAAAAGAGTGAAAAGAAATGAACAAAGCCTCCAAGAAATATGGGATTATGTGAAAAGACCTACTCTATGTTTGATCGGTGTACTTGAATGTAATGGGGAGAGTGAAATACAAGCTGGAAAACACTCTTCAGGATATTATCCAGGAGAACTTCCCCAACCTAGCAAGGCAGGCCAACATTCAAATCAAGGAAATACAGAGACCACCACAAAGATATTCCTGAAGAAGAGCAACCCAAAGCATATAATCATCAGATGCACCAGGGTTGAAATGAAGGAAAAAATATTAAGGGCAGCCAGAGAGAAGGATTGGGTTATCCACAAAGGGAAGCCCATCAGACTCACAGCAGATCTCTCAGCAAAAACCCTACCAGCCAGAAGAGAGTGGAGGCCAATATTCACCATCCTTAAAGAAAATAACTTTCAACCCAGAATTTCATATCCAGCCAAACTAAGCTTCATAAGTGAAGGAGAAATAAAATCCTTTACAGGCAAGCAATTGCTGAGAGATTTCATCACCACCAGGCTAACCTTACATGAGCTCCTGAAGGAAGTACTAAACATGGAAAGGAACAACCAGTACCAGCCACTCCAAAAATGTACCAAATGGTAAAGACCATTGACACAATGAAGAGACTACATCAACTATCAGGCAAAACAACCAGCTAATATGAAAATGGCAGGATCAGATTCACACAAAACAATATTAACTTTAAATGTAAATGTGCTAAATGCCCCAATCAAAAGACACAGACAGGCAAATTGGATAAAAAGTCAAGACCCTATGGTGTGCTGTATACAGGAGACCCATCTCACGTGCAAAGACACACATAGACTTAAAGGGATGGAAGAAGATTTACCAAGCAAATGGAGAGCAAAAAAAAGCAGGAGTTATAATCCTAGTCTCTGATAAAATAGACTTTAAACCAACAAAGATCAAAAGAGACAAGGGCATTACATAATGGTAAAAGGATCAATGCAACAAGAAGAGCTAACTGTCCTAAATATATATGCACTCAATACAAGAGCACCCAGATACATAAAGCAAGTTCTTCATTACCTACAAAGAGACTTAGACTCCCACACAATAATAATGGGAGACTTTAACACTCCACTGTCAATATTAGATCAACGAGACAGAAAATCAACAAGGATATTTAGGACTTGAATGCAGATCTGGACCAAGCAGACCTAATAGACATCTACAGAACTCTCCACCCCAATCCACAGAATATACATTCTTCTCAGCACCACATCACACTTACTCTAAAATTGACCACATAATTGGAAGTAAATCACTCCTCAGCAAATGCAAAAGAATGGAAATTATAACAACCAGTCTCTCAGACCACAGTGCAATCAAATTAGAACTAAGGAATAAGAAACTCAGTCAAAACCGCACAACTACATTGAAACTGAACAACTTTCTCCTGAATGACTACTGGATAAATAATGAAATGAAGGCAGAAATAATGATATTCTTAGAAACCAATGAGAAAGAAGACACAACGTACCAGAATTTCTGGGACACTTTTAAAGCAGTGTCTAAGAGGGGGAAATTAGTATCAATAAATGCCCACATGAGAAGTGAGGAAAAATCTAAAATTGACACCCTTCCATCACAATTAAAAAAACTGGAGGAGCAAGATCAAACAAATTAAAAAGCTAGCAAAAGGCAAGAAATAACTAAGATCAGAGCAGAACTGAAGGAGATAGAGACTCAAAAAACCCTTCAAAAACTCAATAAATCCAGAAGCTGGTTTTTTGAAAAGATTAACAAAATAGATAGACCACTAGCCAGACTAATAAAAAAGGAAGAGAGAAGAATCAAATAGATGCAATAAAAAATGATATAGAGGATATTGCCACCAATTCCATAGAAATACACACTACCATCAGAGAATACTACAAACAACTCTATGCATGTAAACCATTAAATCTAGAAAAAAATTGATAAATTTCTCGACATTTACACCCTCCCAAGAGTAAAGCAAGAAGAAGTTGAATCCCTGAATAGACCAATAACAAGGTCTGAAGCTGAGACAGTAATAAATAGTCTACCAACCAAAAAATGTCCAGGTCCAGATGGGTTCACAGATGAATTCTACCAGATGTACAAAGAGGAGCTGGTACCATTCCTTCTGAAACTATTCCAAACAATACAAAAAGAGGGAATCCTCCCTAACTCATTTTATGAGACCAACATCGTCCTGATACCAAAACCAGGCAGAAACACAACTTAAAAACAAAATTACAGGTCAATATCCATGACGGACATTGATGCAAAAATCTTCCATAAAATATGGGCAAACCAAATGCAACAGCACATCAAAAAGCTTATCCATCATGATCAAGTAGGCTTCATCCTGGTGGTGCAAGGCTGGTTCAACATATGCAAATCTATAAACATAATCCATCATATAAACAGAAGCAAAGACAAAAATCACATGATTATCTCAATAGATGCAGAGAAGGCCTTTGAGAAAATTCCATAGCTCTTTATGCTAAAAACTCTCAATAAACTAGGTATTGATGGAATGTATCAAAAAATAGTAAAAGCTATTTACAACAAACACACAGAAAATATCATACTGAATGAGCAAAAACTGGAGGCATTCCCTTTGAAAACTGTCACAAGACAAGGATGCCCTCTCTCACCCTTCCTATTCAACATAGTATTGGAAGTTCTAGTCAGAGCAATCAAGTAAGGAAAAGAAATAAAGGGTATTCAGTTAGGAAAGGAGGAAGTCAAATTGTCTCTATTTGCAGATGACATGATTGTGTATTTAGAAGACCCCATTGTCTCAGCCCAAAATCTCCTTAAGCTGATAAGCAGCTTCAGCAAAATCTCAGGATACATAATCAATGTGCAAAAATCGCAAGCATTCCTCTACATGAATAACAGACAAACAGAGAGCCAAATCATGAGTGAACTCCCATTCACAAATGCTACAAAGAGAATAAAATACCTAGGAATACAACTAACAAAGGATGTGAAGGACCTCTTCAAGGAGAACTACAAACCACTGCTCAAGAAAGTAAGAGAGGACACAAACAGATGAAAAACATTCCATGCTCATGGTTAGGAAGAGTCAATATTGTGAAAATGGCCATACTGCCCAAAGTAATTTATAGATTCAATGCTATCCCTATCAAGCCACCATTGACTTTTTTCACAGAACTAGAAAAAACTACCTTAAACTTCATATGGAACCAAAAAAGAGCCCCCATAGCCAAGACAATCCTAAGCAAAAAGAACAAAGTTGGAGGCATCATGCTACTTGACTTCAAACTATACAACAAGGCTACATAATCAAAACAGCATGGTACTTGTACCAAAACAGAGATATAGACCAATGGAACAGAACAGAGACCTCAGAAGTAATGCCACACATTTACAACCATCTGACCTTTGACAAACCTGACAAAAACAAGCAATGGGGAAAGGATTCCCTGTTTAATAAATGGTGTTGGGAAAACTGGCTAGCCATGTGCAGAAAGCTGAAACTGGATTCCTTCCTTACACTTTATACAAAAATTAACTCCAGATGGATGAAAGATTTAAACATAAGACCTAACACCATAAAAACCCTAGAAGAAAACCTAGGCAGTACCATTCAGGACATAGGCATAGGCAAGGACTTCATGACTAAAACACCAAAAGCAATGGCAACAAAAGCCAAAATAGACAAATGGGATCTAATTAAACTCCAGAGTTTCTGCACAGCAAAAGAAACATGCATTAGAGTGAACTGGCAGCCAGCAAAATGGGAAAAACGTATGGTATGTACAACAGTTAATTTTATACAGTTATGATTTAATGCTGCATTTTATATTTGTTTACATTTCTCTTGACCATGAATTGGCATGTCCAGTCTGTGTTTGTGTAAGTCTTGATAATTTTTTTCTGTGTGTGGATCACATGAAATCCAAGAAAATGAGCTATTTATAAAAAGTTATTCAGACCAGATCTGGTCTAGTTTTTAATTTTTAAATTTTATTTTAGATTCAGGAGCTACACATGCTTGTTTGTTACACAGCATATTACATCCTGGTAGGGACTGGGCTTCTAGTGTACCCAGTACCCAAATGGTGAACATTGTATTTAATAAGTAATTTTTCAGCCCTTGCTTCCCTCCCACCTTCCCCACTTTAGGAGTTCTTGGTGTCTATTATTTACATCTTTATGATGAAGTGTACCCATTTTTAAACTTCTGCTTGTAAGTGAGAACATGCAGCATTTGGTTTTCTATTTCTGAGTTAGTTCACTTAGGATAATGGCCTCAGCTCTATACATGTTGTTACGAAGGACATTTCATACTTTTTTATGGCTGGAAAATTTTGATAAATATTAACTCTTATAAAGATTTGCATATATTTTATGGCAGTAAATGATAACATAGACTACTATCTACATATATTTTATGAATTCATGCCATACTTAATATATTCTTTTTTTTCAATATTTCTATGCTATGCAGTTCATCTGCAACTTTTTTCAAATTGTTCCAAATCTCTAAAAAATGTTTCAATATATTTCTTCAAGAAATCTGCATATAGGTGAACCCAGGGAGTTTACAGGATGCTGATCATGGGCCTACTGTATTTTTTTGAGGTTTGTTGAGCTTCCTTAAAACAATTACTTTAAATTATTTATCAGGCAGTTTATACATCTCCATTTCTTTGGAGTCAGCTATTGGGAAATTATTGTGTTCTTTCAGTGGCGTTAATGTTTCCTAGGTTTTTCTTGCTTCCTGTTACCTTACATTGATGTCTGTGCATTTTGTGAAGTAGGAACTTATTTTAATTTTTACAGACTGATTTTGTCTAGGAAAGCCCTTAAGCAGTGAGCCAATCAGAGATTCAGGGAGGATTTCTGGCATGGTCCATGGATGGACTCACTGCTGGAATCATCAGGCAGGCTGGCCTGGTTCCTGAGTCAGCAGGTGTGTGGACCTGGCACTTGGTTACATGGGGTTGCACCTGGAGCCTGGATCTACTCAGGAGGTTCTGTTGTTTGGGTCTGTGGTATTGGGCCTGGAACCTAGGTTTTTGAAGGCATGCCTGGGTCCTGTATGAATGGGCATCTGCCTGAAGTCTGGGTCCAGTGTAGGAGACCTGGCATTGGTATGGGCCTTGACCTGGATTGTGCAGGGGCTGACAGTGTGCTGGGATGTACCTGGCTCCTGGATCCACTGGGATAGGCCTGGAGTTTGTATCTATAAGTGCTGGCCTGTAGCCTGGGTTTGTAGGGGTGGTCCTGGAACCTTGGCCTGTGGGATCAGTTCTGTCACCAGGGTCTCCTGGAGTGGGCCTGGACCCTTAGGCCTGGGGGAGGAAGCCTGGCTTCTGGGTTTGTGGTAATTGGCCTGGAGCCTGAGATTATGGGTACTAATCTGGTTATGGAACTGTGGGTGTTGGCCTTGGAGCCTGTGGCCATGAGGACTATCCTGGAGACTGGGTCCACTGGGGCCAGTCTGGAGATTCAGTATGTGGGTGCTGGCTTGGATGGTAGGTTTTCGAGGGCTGCCGTCAGTCTTGGGCCTGGAACCTGGGCCCATGTGGAGCTCCTGAAGCTTGTGTCTGTGGTGGCCATTTTAGTGCTGGAGTCTATTGGGATGGGCCTGGATCCTGGGTCTGACTGAGCAGTACTGGATTCTTGTTTGCTGGAGTAGGGGGCTGCAGGGCTTGGCCTGGCATTGGGTGGGCCTGGAGCCTCTGTCCACAGCTATTAGCCTGGTACATGAGGCCAGAGTTGCTGACCTGGTTTGGATGGTCTGAAACCTGAAGTAGGATTGGAATCTGAGACCACAGGGGCTGGCCAGGTGTTTGGTAGGGCTTGAGCCTGCATACAGATTGGGTTTGAGAGTGCTGGCCTCATGACTAGGGCTGCAGGGAGCCATGTTGGAGCTGGAGATTGTCTAGGATCTGGCGTCAGTAGGGCTATCCTCACCCTGGGGGCAGGCCTGTAGTCTGAGTCTCTGGGGGCTGGCCTGTTGCTAAGGTTGGGCCAGCCTAGTGCTGAGGCTGGTCTAAAGACTGGGACTGCTGGGGTCATCCTCGTGGTGGGGTGGGCCTGGAGACTGAATCTGCTAAGCAGGCCAAGAGCTGGTGCTGCAGGATATGACTTGGCATTAGGGAAGATTTGGAGGCTCATTCTGGGGCCATGGGGGCCTGTCCAGCACTGGAGTTTACTGAGGAGGGCCTAGTTTTGGGGTCTGAGGAGAAGTGATTGCTCACTTTCTTCTCTTTCCCGCATGCAAAGGCTATCTTTCTCCATGATGTGCTGCCTAGAATTGGGGGAGGCGTGACATGGGTAAAATTATCCCTCTTACTCTCTTCAGTGTGTCTTTTCTTATTTTTTGTTCTATACCCAGGTGCTGTAATCTCTCACCTAGTTTTCTCAGCTGTTGTGAAGGTTCGTTTGTGTGTGGTTAGTTGTTCAAATGGATGTGTCTATAGGGGTGATGAGTGCTGGAAAGTCTTATTCTACTATCTTACTGACATCTGGCTGGGACTCTGCCTTATATTTTATCTCATTTACTCCTCACAACTACCCTACTAAGCAGGTTTCCAAATACCACCATTTAATTCATTTTTAAATTGATACATAATAGATGTACATATTTTGGGGGTATATGTGATAAAATACCTCCATTTTAAAGATGAGGAAACTAAGTTCAGCAGGGGTTGAATAACTTGTCCCAGCTTTACAACTAGGATTTGAGAGTTAGTGCTAATGATTCTAAAATCTGTCATTTTCAACAATACTTGGCTACTCTCACTACATTTAAGAGTATCGTCATTTTTAGTTTAGTTATGAATACATATGGTTGATCAGAAATGCTTGCATACTTAGATTGAATTTCTGAATACCCTTATAACATTTAAAAGTCAAATAGGGTCTAATGATCCTCTTAGTATAAAATAATAAAGCCTGAGGATTTGCTCTACATTTCATTGTTTCTGTTCCTGGTATCTATGCTCTTGAGTATATTGTGGTGTAATAAAAATCACTATATATATCTGATATCTCTATATGTCTATATCTATCTCTCTCTATGTATATGTGAGGAGGGTATTGATTCTATTCTGGCCTCGCAGTGGATTTACTTTGTTACTTCTAGCACCTGGCTTGCTCTTCCAGTGATCTCATTTTATTTACTAGAATAGGAGAGGGCTGTGGTTAGGGTATGGAAGTGTGAGACCCTGATGATATTGTGGTGGGCTAATGAGTTACCAACATGGAGTATGGTGTCATGCTCATCTGGCAATTTTGGTTTCTTGGGAGTTGGAAGGGCTCTGGAAAAAACTAGGAGTCTAGGCTGAGACATAAAGTTTTCTTGGAAATGAAGGAATATAGGATGAATTTTTGTTTTATGCGTATTAACCTTTGATCCATTTTCTGAGGTTTTTAGTCATAATCAGGAGTATTTGGAAAGGAAGAGGCACTTTTGTTTGTGTTTCACAAAGTGCCTAAAATTTGGAAATTGGTAAGTTACAGATAATAATCATGTGTCATTGGGCAAATCCCATTTCCAATATACCAACATAATTTGAGAACCAGTTGTAAAAGACTTTCCTGGAAAAATTAAGTTGGGGGGGGTCAGATTGTGGAGGACTGTCTGAGACTTAGCTTTATAATTAAGATAAGGGGGTTTGATTTTTCTTTAAACAATAGGGAGTCAAGGAAGGATTGTGACTAAGAAAATTATGTGTGATATTTTAGAAAGATTTATCTCATGGTTCCTCAGAGGACAGAATAGTGGTGTAGATGCCTAGCTTAGAAGGACCAAAGAGGCTAGTGAAGATATTCAGGAGTAAGATGAGCATGATTACATTAGTGAAGCAGCGGTGGAAAAGAGAGGGATAGTTAGGGACTCATTAAAAAGGAAAAATTTACAGAATATGGTAATGGATTTGATATGAATAATATCATTTGCAATTATTTGTGTTTGAGTTGCAATATGAAAGGGAGACATTTGTATTTTTTTTTTCTGGAAAATTTACTGGGACCAAATAATGCTTATAAACTGAGGAGTTTAACATGAGCATAGGTCAAAATGAATTTAAAAAAATTCAGTCCAGAGGCCAGGTGCAGTGGTTCATGCCTGTAATACCAGCACTTTGGGAGGCTGAGGCAGGTGGATCACGAGATCGGGAGATCAAGACTACCCTGGCTAACACAGTGAAACCCCATCTCTACTAAAAATTAGCTGGGCGTGGTGGCACGTACCTGTAGTCCCAGCTACTTGGGAGGCTGAGGCAGGAGAATCGCTTGAACCAGGGAGGCAGAGGTTTCAGTGAGCTGAGATCACGCCACTGTGCTCCAGCCTGGGCGACAGAGCAAGACTCTGTCTAAAAAAATAAAAAAATCATTGCAGAGCAGATTTTTGGCTTCGTTAAATCAACTGAAAACAATTCACTTTTCTGCTTTTATTTATTTATTCTTTTTGCCTGAGTCCTCTCCTAAAAGCCAAAATGCAGGCAGACAATTGATAGTTGAAAAAATGGTTTCCAAGTATGGGTACATGGGCAGGAAGTACTTTTGTATGTGAACTACCTTCTTATACAGGTATATATGACATACCAGTATGACAGATATGTATGAATCTACATACATATACATATACAGTTATATATGACATGCCAGTATGACAGATATGTATTAATATAGAGGGGAAAAATCTTTCTGTAGCTAATAATGTGCTCTTAAACCTACCCTGTTTTCTTACAATTATATGTTCTTACTTATAAATAAGGACTAGGTGAGTGAATGACCCAGTCACTTTTCATCATCTTCACTGTTATATATTTTATTATTGATGATATTTATTAAAACATTTAATATGAACCAGACATTGTATTCATATTATACATACTATTTTATTTAATTATCATAACCATCTTATGAGGTGGATACTATTTTTATTATTGCACAAATGAGGAAGTTTAAGCTGAAAGATATCAAATAACTTGTTGAAGGTTGTACTACTGATAAGTGTCAGAGCTAGGACTGGAACTCAGATCACTTGACTCCAAATCTCTACTATATCTGCTAAAACACTTCCAGGTACCTCTTTAGCAGACATGTGGGGAGCATCAGTTTTAGAGCTATAAAACTTGCGTCCTAATATTATTGTACTTTCTAAAGAGAAATCTGGTTATAGGGACAAAGTTACTTATAAAATGTTTGATGTCATGATTCCAGGTGCCCATCACTTCACTACATACAGACCACATTTCATGCAGGCAGTTACTAATAGTAGTGGGTCACTATCTGCCCAGGTAATCTTTTTTTATTGTGGTAAAAAAACACATAACTTAAAATTTACCATTTTGAACTAATAAATGAATTCAGTAAAGTTATAGATAAAAAAATCAGCATACAAAAATCAGTTGCATTTCTTAACACTAACATTGAACTATCTGAGAAGGAAATAAAACAATTCCATTTACAATAGCATCAAAGAGAGTAAAACATTTAGAAATAAACTTAAGGAGGTGAAAGACTACTATGCTGAAGACAGCAAAACATTGATGAAAGTATTGAAGAAGACACACATGAATGGAAAGACAGCACGTGTTCATGGGTTAGAATAATTAATATTTTTAAAGTGTCCATACTACCGAAAGAGATCCACAGATTCAATGCAATCCCTATTAAAATCTCAATGGCTATTTTTTTTTCCTTAACAGAAACAGAGAAAACAGTTCTAAAAATCATTGGAATCACAAAAGACCTTGAAATGCCAATACATTCTTGAGAAAGAACAAAGCTGGAGGCATTATATGTCCTTATTTCAAAATATATTACAGAGCTACAGTAATTAAAACAGTTTAGTAAGGGCATAAAGACAGACATATAGACCAAAGGAACATAATTGAGAGCCCAGAAATAAGCCCATGTATATATGATATATAAATGATCTTTGACAAGGGTATCATAAATATACAACTGGAAAATGACAGTCCTTTCAACAAGTGATGTTGGGAAAACTGGGTATCCGCATGCAAAAGAATGAAATTGGACCCTTATTTTACACCATACACAAAAATCAAGCAAAAATGGACTGAAGACTTAAATGTAATACCTGAAACTGTATAACTCCTAGAAGAAAGAAAATATAGGGGAAGAGCTTCCTTACATCAGTTTTGGCAATGATTTCTTGGTATGACACCCAAAACACAGGGAACAAAAGCAAAAATAGACAAGTGGGAATACGTCAAACTAAAACATTTCTGTACAGCAAAAGAAACAGTTAATATAGTGAAAAGACAACTTATAGAATGGGAGAAAATATTTGCAAACCACATATGTAATAAAGGATTAGCATCTAAAATATAAAATGATTTTCTTCAAATCAATAGCAAAAAACCAAATAACTTGATTTTTAAAAAGACAAAGGACTTGAATACATATGTCTCCAAAGAAGACATACAGATGGCCAACAAGTATATGAAAATATGCTCAGTATCACTAATCATCAGGGAAATGCAAATTAAAACATAGATATCACTTCATACCTGTTAGGATAGCTATTATTTTAAAAATGATAACTATTGATGAGGATGTGGAGAAACTGGAACCCTTTTATAATATCAATGGAAATGCAAAATGGTGCAGCCACTATTTAAAACAGTATAGAAGTGCCTAAAAAAATTAAAATACTCTATGATCCAGAAGTCCTCTTTATCCAAGAGAATTGAAATTAAGATCTCAAAGAGATATTTGCACTCCCATGTTCCTTGCAACAATATTCATGGTACTCAAGATGGGGAAACAACCTAAATGTCCATTGATGGATTAATGAATAAAAAATGTGGTATATATAGACAATGGAATAATATTCAGCCTTAGAAGGCAGTTTTGTCATGTGTGACAACGTGGATGATCCTGCTTCACATTATGCTAAGTGAAATAAACTAGTCACAGAGGGACAAATGCTGCATGATCCTGCTTATATGAAGTATCTAAAGTAGTCAAACTAATAGAAACAAAAAGTAGAATGGTGGTTTCCAGGTGCTGGGAGAAGGGGAAAATGGGAAATTATTATTCAGTGGGTACAAAGTTTCACTTTTGCAAGATGATTAATTAATTAGTTCATTAAGATCGGCTGTAAAGTTTTGTGACCTTCGTTAACAACAGTTATTTGTAAAAATTAAGAGGGTAGGTCTCATGTTAAGTGTTCTTACCACAATAATAAAAACAATTTCCATCATAATCTTCATATTATACAACCCTAAAGTTTATTATATGTATATATTAAGGTTTTAAAGTGTTGTACTACAAGTCTTATGTATAGTTAGGTCATGAGTAGTGATTTGCTATTTCAACCAAAATGCCATCTGTCATTATTTTTGGTATTATAACTCAATTGCAAGCTCTATAAAAGTAGAGGTCATATCTTTTATTTCTCCCATACCCTGTGTATTGGAGAACCATACAGTAGTTAGTGCTTTTGATTTACGCATAGATTTATTAATTATGAGGCGGGTCAGCACTTTCAAATGAAAGGCTGGAAAGCGTTATTTTTTGAACATTAACTGTGTACCAGACACTGTGCTCAATGTTTAATACAGTTTGTTTCATTTAAGTATTTGTTAAACTGTGAGAAAAAATTATTATTACTCGTGTTTTAAGGATGAGGTATCTGAGATTCAGAAACGTGTGAGTTTTGTGAAATGACATAACTAGTAAGATTTGAAACCAGATCTTTGCTGTTTTGATTGTTTTTTATTCCTCAAGAAACATATCTTATTATATGGTAATAAATTATTGTGATCTTGGAAAAAGTTCACCATTGTAACCATTTTTTTTTTTGAGTTGGAGTCTCGCTCTGTCGTCCAGGCTGGAGTACAGTGGCACAATCTTGGCTTACTGCAACCTCTGCCTCCTGGGTTCAAGCAATTCTCCTGCCTCAGCCTCCTGAGTAGCTGGGATTATAGGCATGCATAACTGCACCTGGCTACTTTTTGTTATTTTAGTAGAGACAGGATTCTACCATGATGGCCATGGTTGGTCTCAAACTCCTGACCTCAGGTGATCCACCCTCCTTGGCCTCCCAAAGTGATAAGATTATAGGTGAGCCACTGTGTCTGGCCCATTGTAACCACTTTTAAGTTTAGAATTCAGTAGTGTTATGCTCTGGTATTAACTGAGTCTATGAAAGGGATCTATTGGCTGGGCACAGTGGCTCACACTTGTAATCCCAGCACTTTGGGAGGCTGAGGCAGGCAGATCACCTGAGGTCAGGAGTTCAAGATCACCCTGGTCAACATGGCAAAACCCTATCTCTACGACAAATACAACACTTCGCCGGGCGTGGGAGTGGGTGCCTGTACTCCCAGCTACTTGGGAGGCTGAGGCAGGGAGCCTTGCTTGAACTCTGGAAGTGGAGATTGCAGTGAGCTGAGACTGTGCCACTGCACTCCAGCCTGGGTGACAGAGTGAGACAATGTCTCAAAAAAAAAAAAAAAAAAAAAAGAAGAGAAAAAACAAAAAATAAAAGAAGGATATATCTCTCTGTCCTCTTTACCTTCATCAGACTTATGTTTTATATTATTATTTCTGTATTAAATTTACATGATATTTTACTATTTGCTAAGTGCTTTGGTTTTTTTTTTCAGGTGGGTACTCATTCTTTTCTTAGCAGTATTATTTATTTTGTTTTCTTTTTATTTATTTTTATTTTTAATTTTTGTGTGCATAGTTGGTGTATATATTATGAGGTACATGAGATGTTTTGATATAGGCATGCAATGTGAAATAAGCACATAATGGAGAATGGGGTAGCCATCCTCTCAAGCATTTATCCTTTGAGTTACAAACAGTCCATATACACTCTTATTTTAAAATGTACAATTTGTTATTTACTGTAATCACCCTATTGTGCTATCAAACAGTAGATCTTATTTATCATTTCTATTTTTTTTTTGTACTCATTAACCAGCTTCACCTTCCCACCAACCCCCCAAAGACCCTTCTCAGCCTCTGGTAACAATCCTTCTGCTTTGTCCATGAGTTTAATTATTTGAAATTTTTAGATCCCACAAATAAGTGAGAACACGTAGTATTTGTCTATCTGTGCCTGGCTTATTTCATTTAATATAATGATTTCTAGTTCCATCCATGGTGTTGCAAATGACTGAATCTCATTCTTTTTATGGCTGAATAGTACTTCATTGTGTATATGTACCACATTTTCTTTATTCACTCATCTGTTGATAGATACTTAGGTTGCTTCCAAATCTTAGCTGTTGTAAATAGTGCTGCAACAAACACAGGAGTGCAGATATCTTTCTGATATACTGATTTGCTTTTTGGGGGGATGTATACCCAGTAGTAGAATTGCTGGATAATGTGGTAGCTAAATTTTCAGTTTTTTTGAGAAACCTCCAAACTATTCTCTATAGTGGTTGTACTAATTTACATTTGCACCAGCAACGTACAAGGATTTCCTTTTCTGCACATCCTTGCAAGCGTTTGTTATTGTCTGTCTTTTGCATATAAGCCATTTTAACTGGGATGAGATGATAGCTCATTGTAGTTTTGATTTGCATTTCTCTGATGATCAGTGATGTTGAGCACTTTTTCATACGCCTGTTTGCCATTTGTACGTCTTCTTTTGAGAAATGTCTGTTGAAATCTTTTGCCCATTTTTTGATCAGATTATTAGATTTTTTTTCCTATGGAGTTTGTTTGAGCTTCTTATGTATTCTGGTTATTAATCTCTTGTCAGATGGGTAGTTTGCAAATGTTTCTCCCACTTGGTGGGTTGTCTCTTCACTTTGTTGGTTGTATCCTTTGCTCTGCAGAAGCTTTTTAACTTGATGCAATCCCATTTATTCATTTTTTACTTTGGTTATCTGTGCTTGTGGGGTATTACTCAAGAATTTTTTGCCCACACCAATGTCATAGAGATTTTCTCCAATAGTTCCTTTTAGTAGTTTCATAGTTTGAAGTCTTAGATTTAAATTTTTAATTCATTTTGATTTGATTTTTACATACAGTAAGAGATAGGGACCTAGTTTTATTCTTCTGCATATGGATATCCATTTTTCCCAGCACCATTTATTGAAAAGACTTTTCATTCCCCAATGTATGTTCTTTGTACCTTTGTTGAAAATGAGTTCACTATAGATGTACGTACTTATTTCTGGGTTCTCTATTCTGTACATTGATCTATGTGTCTGTTTTTATGCCACCACTATGCCGTTTTGGTTACTATACCTCTGCAGTATAATATGAAGTCAGGTAATGTGATTCCTCCAGTTTTGCTATGTTTTCCTAAGGATAGTTTTAGCTATTCTTGGTCTTTTGTGGTTCTATTTAAATTTTAGGATTATTTTTTCTATTTTGATGAAGAATGCCATTGATATTTTGGTAGGGATTGCATTGAATCGGTAGACTGCTGTGGGTAGAATGGACATTTTAACAATATTGATTCTTCCAATTCATGAACATGGAATATCTTTCTATTTTTATGGTGTTCTCTTCAATTTCTTTCATTTATGTTTTATAGTTTTTAAGTTAGAGCTTTTTGACATCTGTTAAGTTTGTTTCTAGGTGTTTTATTTTATTTCTTGGTGTTGTAAATGGGATTACTTTCTTGATTTCTTTTTCAGATTGTTTGTTGTTAGCATATAGAAATGCTAGTGATTTTTGTATGTTGATTTTGTATCCTGCAACTTTACTGAATTTATCAGTTCGAATAGTTTTTTAGTGGAGTCTTAGGGTTTTTCCAAATGTAAGAGGTTACATCATCTGTGAACAAGGATAATTTGACTTTTTCTTTTTCGATTTTGAGGCCCTTTGTTTTTTCTCTTGTCTTATTGCTGTAGCTAGAACTTCCAGTACTATGTTGCATAGCAGTGGTGTAATTGGGTGTACTTGCCTTGTTCCATACCTTAGAGGAAAGGCTCATTCAGTATGATACTAGTGGTGGCTCTATTGTACATGGCTTTTATTGTGTTAAAGCATGTTACTTGTATATCTAGTTATTTGAGGGTTTATATCATGCAGTGATGTTGAATTTATCAAATGCTTTTTAAGCATCAGTTGAAAGGATCTTTTTTTTTTGGGGTCCTTCTTTCTGTTGACATGATTTATCATACTGATTGATTTGTCTATGTTGAAGCATCCTTGCATCCCTGAGATAAATCCCACTTGGTCAGAGCGAATGGTCTTTTTAATGTGTTATTAATTTGGCTTGGTTGAATCTCATTGATTCTTGCAACAATGTTCATAAGGGATTTTGGCCTGTAGTTTCCTTTTTTTAGTTTGTCTTTTTCTGGTTTTGGTATTAGGGTAATCCTGGCCTTGTAGAGTTCCTTCTCTATTTTTTAGAATAGTTTGAGTAGGATTGGTATTTGCTTTTCTTTAAATGTTTAGTAAAATGCAGCAGTGAAGCCATTGGATCCAGGCTTCTTTGCTGGGAGACCTTTTATTACCATTTTGATCTCATTATTTGTTATTGGTTTGTTCAGGTTTTGCATTTTTTTTCATGGTTCAATCTTGGCGGGTTGTATGTGTTCGTTTCTTCTAGGTTTTCCGATTTATTGGCATGTAATTTCTCAAGTAGCCTCTAATGATCTTTGGAATTTCTGCAGTATCAGTTGTAATGTCTTCTTTTTCATCTCTGATTGTATTTATTTGGGTCTTATTCTTTTTTTAAATCTGGCTAAAGATTTGTTGCTTTTGTTTGTCTTTTTAGAAAATGAACTTTTTGTTTTATCTATCCTTTGTATTTTTTTTGTTTCAGTATCATTTAATTTTGCTCTGGTCTTTATTATTTCTTTTTTCTATTGATTTTGCTTTTACAGTTTGTTAAGGTGCGTCATTAGATTGTTTATTTGAAGTTTTTCTACTTTTATATATACATATTTTTTTAAATTGCATTTTAGATTCTGGGGTACATGTGAAGAACATGCAGTATTGTTGCATAGGTTCATACACGGCAATGTAGTTTGCTGCTTCCATCCCCATTACCTATATCTGGCATTTATCCCCATGTTATCCCTCCCCAACTCCCTACTCCCCACTTTCCCTCCCCTAGTCCCACCCACAGACCTCAGTGTGTGATGCTCCCCTCGCTGTGTCCATGTGTTCTCATTGTTCAATACCTGCCTATGAGTGAGAACATGCAGTGTTTGATTTTCTGTTCTTGTGTCAGTTTGCTGAGAATGATGGTTTCCAGGTTCATCCATGTCCCTACAAAGGACACGAACTCATCGTTTTTTATGGCTGCATAGTATTCCATGGTGTATATGTTCCACATTTTCCCTGTCCAGTCTATCATCAATGGGCATTTGAGTTGGTTCCAAGTCTTTGTTATTGTAAACAGTGCTGCAGTGAACATTTGTGTGCATGTATCCTTATAATAGAACGATTTATAATCCTTTGGATATATACCCAGTAATGGGATTGCTGGGTCAAATGGAATTTCTATTTCTAGGTCCTTGAGGAATCGCCACACTGTCTTCCACAATGGTTGAACTAATTTACACTCCCACCAACAG
>CAUYLG010004888.1:0-59808 GCA_963573385.1 Cacajao melanocephalus | reverse complement strand
TCTCAGTATCACATTACACCTATTTTAAAAGTGACCACATAATTGGAAGTAAATCACTCCTCAGCAATTGCATAGCATTTCACAGCTTTAAATAAAATATTGGTTGGCTGCTTGTTTGTTATTTTCATCCCTTATTCCTTCCTGTCACCATTGTTAAGCACAATTGTTGGCATAAAAGAGGTTTTTAATACCCATTTTTAGACTGCATTCTAGCCTGGGCAATAGAACAAGAATCCCGTTCTCTCTCCCTCTTTCTCTTCCTCTTTCTTTCTCTCTTTCATTCTTTTTTCTTTCTTTCTTTCACTCTTTCTTTCTTTTCTCTCTTCTTTAAAAAAATAATATTTTAAGAAATATACATAAGACTGTGCCTTCTGTGTTTAAAAATCATCAAGTGTACTTAGATGAAAAGGAAAACTAGCTTCTTGTTGCAGCCTACGAAGATGAGCATGATCTGGTCCCTGCTCATCTTGTCAACCCATTCTCTTTCCACTTTGCTACTGGCTGAAAACAACCTGGCCACATCAGGGTTTTAGTTCTTGGAATACGTCAATCTCTTTCCCATCTATAGCATTCACCCGTGCTGTTCCTTCTGCCTGTAGTACGTTCTTTCACTCTCACCTGGATAATGCTATTCATAATTCATTTCCTTCCTTGTATGTTATACCCTTATAGACATCTTTTCTGACCCCATTCCAATATCCTTTTGCCTAACTGATCCCTCTCACCTCTCACAGCTTCCTGTTCTTTTGGTTTGGCACTTACAGCACTGAGATTCGGTAGAGATCTAGCTCTTATACAAATTAATAGTCGATTCTCTATCTTCGTCTCACTCTAGCTTACAGCAGCATTTACACCCATGGTTGTCCATTTTTTTCCATTTTTGAAAGAATTTCTTCTGTTGGCTTCTAGAACATCACATTCTTGTCTTTGTCGTCCTCTCTCACAGACTATTGCTTCTCATTTTCCTTTGCTATACCCTTCTTCTCTGCCAGAATTCTAAATGTTAGCAGACTTTGGCCTCAGTCCTCGATGATATTCTTCTCTCTGTCTTACCTTTCTCTCAGATCTCATGTTTATACATGGCTTTAAATCCCAATAATACACTGATTTCCCCCTGCCTACTAAATATCTTTACTTGGATGTCAGACAGACATCTCAGAGAACATGACTGAAGCAGGTTCTTCATGCCCTCAAAACACATGAAACAGATTCCCCAAGCCTTGCCCATTTGAGTAAATTGTTTACCATTCATTCAGCTGCTCCGACAAAAATATTTAGAAGTAATTCTTGATTGTTCTTTTTTCCTCAGACTTAATTTTTAACCCTGAGTAGGTTCTGTTGGCTCAGATTCAAAAACAAAACAAAAAAACCCCAAAAAATCCCAAAGCGAAATGTGATTTTTTTTCACCATTTCCAATACTAGTTTACGAGACACCACATGCCTCACTGGTCTCTGTCATTAGCCTGCTGTCTGTTCTTCTCTAACCATTTTCCCATCACAGATCCTCCATAACAGCAGTTAGAGGGAAGGAACATTTAGCATTATAAAGCAGATCACACCACTTTTGTAAAATCCTCTAATATCACTCCATTGCAACAAGAACAAAAGCTTACCTCTTTGCTATGATGGTCTTCATGGCCCTGGACCTGCCTGCATCTCCAGTCTCACCTCTACTCCCTTTCTCTTTATGGGTAAAATAGGTCCCGACATAGGACCTGTCTTCATCTCCAATTATTCACCATGCCCCTGCCACAGTGGCTTTTTCTGCTCCAAGAGCATGCCAATATTATTCCTATTTCAGGGCTTGTGATCTTGTACCTTCCACTTGGAAGGCTTTCCTCCAAGATGTTTATATAGCTGACTCCTCTCTATAAAATTTTCAAATGTCATCTCCTCAGAAAACCCTTTTCTTCCCTCCTTTAGCTAAACAGTTCCTCCACCACAATCCTCCAATATTGTTTCTGTCATAGCATTTCTCAAAATCTGAGATTACAGTATTTTTCATTTATCTATCTGCTTATTGTTTCTCTCCCCAAGTTGGAAGTTTCTTGAAGTTGTGGACTGCCTCTGTTGCTTTGTTGCCTTAGAGCTTAGAAAAGTACCTGGTTCGTAGTAGTTAAATATTTGTTGACTGACTGCCTAGATTCTCTTTGCTAAAATCGTTTGGGCAGACTTCAGTGACTTTTAATTGGACACCAAAGATTTGAGAAATATTTTTTCATGCCAACATACATGCTTCAAAGTGGACATGAACAACTGAATCCCAATTAAGGCAGAGTCTTGCCACAGCCAAGAAATGCAATGACTCACCCAAAATATACATTGATATATTCCCAAGATGGAAAGCCATTTGAAATCTCAGAGGTCCTGCAGTGAAACTGAATCATTACCTGGAGAAGGGAAAGGTGTGAGGCCCAATTTTGGATCAGGAAATGAGACCAACTTAGGTTGTCATTGACTAGTTTTACCAAATCATCAATTCTTTGGGAAATTAAAGCATGATTGCAACATCTTTGTGATAAAGTTGGGGTTCTAGACACAAACTTGAAATTTAACTAGCAGTGGGCTTAGTATGTGGGTACTTTTTATATGCCGGATCCTATGTAAGGCTCTGGAAATACAGAGAGACAAAGATGGGGCAGATATGTACAATTCATCAATCCCAGTGATGCATAATAAGCACTGCAGCAAACAGGTAGCTGTGCAGGTAGAGAAGAGCAAGTGCCCCACTGCTGAGGAGTCAGGAAAGATCTACAAAGGATGTGATGTTAGAATATCAAGTAAAGTGTTCATTTGGCAGTTCAGATGGGAACAACATTTGATGCAAGGCCTAGTAACAAGACAGAGCAGGTTTGGTTCAGGAAATAGCAAGCATTTTGGAGGTGCTAGATGGTTGTATCCTTGGGGCTGAGTGTAGAAGGTGAGGCACACTAGGCCAACTCTCAGACTCTGAATGGGCTAAAGGGTGTGCTTTTGATCTTGAAGAATTCATATGCTGTGTTAGAATAATTCTGAAGCTAGGACAGAGAGAAGGTGATGAGCTACAGGGATTTAAAGTTAGGCTTTCTAAATTTAGAGATAGAGTGATGGCTCCTTCATTCTTTTCTTTGTTGTAAAAATGCTTGGGTAGGTGTAATGAAGTAATGTTAAGAAATATTACAAAGGTAGGATTGGGGAAATCACAAAAGTAGAAGAGGCTGGTATTTGTGCTATGTCTGAGGTGTCGGGAGGACGGTTCTATGAGTCACTGCTCTGCACATACACAAATACATGTGCATATGCACATACACACATGCACATGTGTGCACACGGTCTCTTTCTTTCTACATATTCATAGCAACTTTATTTGAAAGCGCACCAAATTGGAAACAACTCAAATCTCCATAAACACATGAGCAGACAAATCCTGGCACAAATCTATACAATGCAATACCACTCACCAACAAAAGGGAATGAAGGGCTGATACACAGAAGAACAGGAATAAATATCAAAATAACTAGACTGAGAGAAAGAAGCCAGACACGAAAAAGAGAGGCGACAGGCTGTATAATGACATCTGTATACAATTTTAAAAATGCAAACTATTCTGTAGTGAATCAAAACATATCTATAGCTGTCTAGGAATAAGGCCTCATTTTTAACCTTGTAAGATCTACAGGGAATAGGTTCCATTATTATTCTCATTTTACAGGTAAAGTGATGGAGTTGGCAATGGCACTCTGAAATCTGTAAGTCTTTCTCTGATATCAGACCTTAATGTTGTTGTAAGCCTTAATATGATATTGCTATTTTAAAGACTCATTAAAATTTTTATTGTCAACTAAGCAATAATAGCAAGATTTCTGTGGCTTTCTGTTGTCTATGTCTGTAATACTTCAATCTGGTAGCATATAAAAATCTCCTAGAAAATGTATACAAATAGAAATTCTTATTTCTCATCCTAGACAAGTAGTTCTCAGATGTTAGAGTATATTAGAGTCATCTGGGAAACTTGGTAAACATACAGAGGTGACGTCTCTGTATTTTTTATTAATGCTCCAGGTGATTCTGATAAATACTGAACTTTGAGAATCACTGTCCAAATAAATTAGAATCTCCTGGGCTGATGTCTGATATTTATATTTTTAAAAGGCCTATCAGATGGTTCTGTAGCCAATCCATGGAAGAAATTTTGGTTATAAGTTGCAATATAAATTCATCATTATTTTCTATGGAATCCTTCCAAAATCTGGCACCCAACTTTCTTTCCAGTCTGATCTGTCACTCTCTTCCTAACAGCGTCCTTTCCTTCCAGCCTGAACTTCTCATAGGCCTTCTTGATGGCAGCCGATGCAATGTCCACCCTGTGCTATGTATTGTGTCACAATGGCAGTCCTTTGTATATACACCCTTTCTCCAAACTCTCATCCCCTTTATTTTTCTGGAGACGTGTGTTTACAGGTAGAATGCCGCTGAAACATCTTTCTTTCATCAAAGCCTTCTCTGATATCACAGGACCCTTCTTCTACATTCCTTTGGCATTTTAAGATTACCATTTATCACTTGAAACTGTACCTTTTCTGTTTGCATGCTTCTCTCACGCTTCACTGTCAACATCTTAAATCAGGAAATCCAGTGAAAATAGCACAGACATTTGAGTCAGATGGATGTGGGTAGGTTCCCAGCTCTGATATTTAGTGGCTGTGTAAACCTGGTCAAGATATTTAACTTCTCAAAACTCAGCTTCCTTATTTTTGAAATTAACTTAATAATTGGATTTCTTTCATAGGGTTCCTATGAAGACTGAAGAGACAGCAAATGGAAAACCTCTTCCACAGCTCCTGGTATATAGTAAGTACTTAATATAGAGTAGCCATTATTAATGTTAGCACATAGGTATAGGATAATGTCTTGGTCTTATTCACCTTATATTTCTAGCACATGGCAGGTACAAACAGGTCTGCTGAATGGACTAGTCTTTCATATACCTTGATTATCGCAAATCTTTCTCTTTGAGGGAAGATGAGATACAAAGTTTGCTAAACTACACACCATGTTCCTGGCCAAAAAGAAAAAAGGTTCTGACGTGTGCAGTGTCTACATCGCACAGTCCAAATGTACAAACAGTGGGCCTTGTTCAAGGTTTGCAGCATATCAAATTGCAGTGATTTGGGTTTACAAACCTTGTAGCTCAAGCATGGCTTGTACACTCACACAGACCATGACCTTCTCCAGAAACGTCCTGGAGCAAGCCGTTCTTGGCTTTGGAAGTTTGTGGTCATGGAAACCACTCTCACACTCCCACACTCCCTTCCAGGGAAACCAGGGCAGGAAGGCCTTTCATGAACAAACCACACACAGAAATTGGGGTGAGGGAGATAGCACACAATCTGGCTGGTTGTGTTAGGGACGAAGCCAAGGCTGATTACCAGGAATCTCCAGCAGTTTGTACAGAGAAAAGAGCAAGTGTTCTAGGTGAGTGGGAGGAGGAAAGAGGCAAGGGTGTTACTTTTCTGGACTCTGTTTATCTTTGGGGTTTGCCAAAGTAGCAGTGAGCGCAAGAAATAAAATGCAACAATGATCTCTCCAGGCATTCTGATTTCTTTTGCAGTTTTATTTCCAAATGGCTGACCCTCTGAATTTATGCACAAATGACTCAGACATATTAAGGATTAGGAGCAGAAGGAGGCAAAGTAACACAGTCTTAATTGAGGTCCTCTGGTGATCAGTTTTCCTTCTGTGTCAATTCATCCTCCGCAAAGTCACTGTCAAAGTACTTCCAAAACACTAATCAGATGAGTTCACTCTTGACCAATGACCTTTAATAGCAACCCACTGCTTGCAGGATAACATCCAAATTCCCTAACAAAGAGTATGCGTCCTTCATGTCTGGCCTCACAGGCTTCTATTTCCTGATGTTCTCCTACATTTTAGTCTCAGGAAATTATTTGCTCTTCCCAGAACAAAGACTCTTGTTTATTGTAGCTCCATGCCTTTGCAAATGTTTTCTTCTTTAAAGAATGCCCTCCTCACTTGATCTGCTTAGCCAACTCCTATTCATTTATTAAAAACCTGTGTTAGGCTTTCTTTCATCATCCACATCCTTCTTAATGTTTCCTCCATGAGTTGACTATGTTTGTTTTTACACTATCCCCAACATATGCCTTCATGCTAATACTGTAATGTACTTAGCTATTAATATCTTATTCCCTGTACTGGAAGGGGACCTCCTTGAGGGCAGAATCTGGTATTGGAGGGAATACTTTGACACTTCTTCTCACTTCGATCTCTACAGGCCACCATTCCATTGCCCTGGAGTATCACTGAGTATCCTGGTCATGTATGGAGGCTGACAGAGAAAGATAGAAGGACACTAACGTTTTGAGTTAGGCCACGGGAAGAGTATTATAGAAAGTAATAGTTACTGTGTGTCAGACTTTGCAGTGGGAACATGAAGCTGAATTAAACAGAGTCTTTCTCCATAAATTTTTACTTCTGAAAGAACATCTATCATGTTTAATGAATTGTGAGAGTTTCTTTCAACTGATATGTTATTTCAACTGATTAAACAAAACACCCTTAGAAGATAAGTCCAATTGTTATCTAATTTTAGAAGTGAGAATCATGGTTTTCTAGGATTTTATACCTTATGAAAGATCTGGGAACTGGAACAAGTTACAACATGAAGAATAATCTTTAATCTATTATTTATTAAGCATCTGCTATTTTCCAGGTATTATGCTAAGTTTTATACATATATTATTGCTAATTTGTAATAAGCCATCATGATAATTGGAGTTACCTCTACTTTACAGGTAAGAAGGCCGTGGCTCAGAGAGACAAAGTAGTATTTTTAAGAATACACAGCAAATGAGAAGCAGAATCAGGATTTGACTCTGTATCCAGCTGAGATCCAAACACCAATCTTTCCATCAGCTATGCTTGTTGAAGTTTTTAATTTAATATTCACCTAATTCCTTTTTAATATGCAAGAGCTCACAAAAACCCACACAGCCTCCATAGGAGAACTGCTATTTAAGCAGTCTCTGCAAAATCATAATAAGAAGGAGGTAAAAGATCATTCCACTGAAGAGGAGATGCAAACAAAAGAGTTTTAGAAATCTCTCTGCATGAATAGAGGATCTGTTATTAAAGACTATTTTAGGAAGCAAGAATGGAAGAATCCATTTCTCTCCTCTCCTGTTTCCTGGTTCATGCACATCCGTCAAGGAATCCATCCGATGGGCCCTTTGACATAGCTGGAATCATGCAGGAAATCTGCATTATCCTTAGCTTACTGAATGAATGATATGGTAAAGACTCAAAAGCAGTCTCCAAGTGAAATTTTAAAAAGCATGTAAGTTTTAGGTGGGAGAATGAATGACTCAGCATGCATGTTAGAAGACTTTCAAGTATTTAGAGGGTTCTGATTTGGAAGGCGTAAAACCAGGACCACAACTCCAAAGAAGATCAGATTTCCTCTTAGAATTCATTAGTAGAAATCACCAAGAAACAAGATTCTTCAGAACTGATATGAAAGAACAACTTCCTCAATCACATCGTGGAAGGCAATGAGCTGCCTGCAACGGGAAATACTCCAGTACAGGTGGTGCGACCACTTGGTGGAGATGTTGCAGAGAAAATTCAAGTACTGTAAAGGCCTTTAATAAAATCCCTGACATCTCAGGCTCCTCTGATTCTGGGAGCTGCATTGAATCCAAATGAATAATACTAAAACCATATTTACCAGAGTCATTATCATGTCTCTAGACATCTGACAAGCCGGATGCTGTCTTTACTGTTTAGATGGGAACATCTAGTCAGGAACAGAATCCAATCACACTAGGAACCAAATGGATTAGCCACTGAGGTATAGCAAATCAGAATCCCTTAGGAGAGAAGATGAGTCACAGATTATAATCCTCACTGGTGTTACAGTCTCCCCGCGCTACACAGCATTGAAATAGGCTGAAAATGTTCTCTTCTTGGGGTGATAAAATATTCCCTGGTAAGCACACAGATTCATTTTCCTAAAGCAAATGAATCACTTGTGCTTTTCTTCTCTTACATTTTTTATCAACAGGGTAAGAACCTTGCCTGTCAAAAAATCTGTCTAAAAAATAAGTGTATATTTCAAGAGGGACTATACAAAGAGTAAACACATGGCAGGTCTCATGCCAGAGGTCAAACCAGGTTCAAAATATTTGCATATCTTGATGGGAGCTGTAGAATGAGGGCTACCAGAATGTACACTTTTTGTGTCAAGCCTAAGTGTCTGAATTTGAACACAAATGGTTTTAGGTTTTGAAGGGAAACTGTTGCCCGAAGTTTGAATTCCATCTAATAACTGAAACCTCTATTGTTTCCGTCTTGGGATTTAGTATGCCCACATTGAGATTTGAATGCTAAATCTAGGTCAAACAGAAATTTGCTCAAAGTATTCCCAGTTCTGAAGACTTGGAAGCTGCTGTGAAAACACTTGTATTGAATGATGACATTTTGCAGAGGTAATGTGTACTACATATATTCTTTGAAAATTTATGTTTTGAGTTCTTTCTCTATGTCAAGTATTCGGCTGGGCCTAGGAATGGGGAGGATGAATAACGTATGGGCTCTTCCCTCAACTAGCTCATAACAGTGGGCAGACAGATTTACAATGATATAGCTCAGGGTTTTTAGTGCTACAAGAGAGGTATTTATAATGAACAATGGTTATGTAAAGAAAGGAAAACATGACCATTTGTTCTGTGTATTTGAAGGGAAGGGAAGGTTTATCAGAAAAAGTTTATCAAAAGAATTAACACATAATCTCTAAGCTAGAGGTTGAAGTTTATTCTTTTTTATATCTGTGAAAGATGGGACAGTATTCCAGGGAGAAGGAGGAGAATATGCAAATATGGTATTTGTGGAAAAATGTATATATTTGGGAAAATTTTAATATGGCTTGTCCATGGGGTTGTATAGGAGGTGGAAGTGGGAAGGAGAAGAGTAGAGTGAGCGCTCATTTGCACAAACATGATCCTTTGGCTATGGGGAGGAAAAAAAAACATAAAAAGGTTTTAGAAAGGAAAGAGACCTGATCGGGGTTTATGATTTATAAACATATGTGTCCATACAGGGAGACTGGATTGTAAGGAAAAAAAATGGAATCTGGAAGCATAATTAAAAGTTGATTACAACTTTTTTAAAAAATAAATTTATAAGTTATCTATGGAGAAACAGACATTTTCATACACTTTTGGTAGAAATGTAAATTGGTATTACTTTTTGGAAGACAATTTGCTAATATGTAGCAATTTCACTTCTAGAATTTATCTTATAGATATATTCGCACACACAATGTGTGACATTTAGTTGACATCCTGAATGTCCATCAATAGGGAACTGCACATATACAATGTAACAGGCTGAAATCATAAAAGAAGAATAAGGTGGATATATACATAATGATATGGAAAATTGGTCAAGGTGTAATTGATATGGAAAAATGGTCAAGGTGTATTGTTAAGAGAAAAATATGATTTGCGGTACAGACGATAGACAAACAGATGGTAGACAGACATAATAATGGGTGACCATCCTGTTAAGAATAACTAGAAAAGTTAAGTCAAAACAAACAAACAAAAGTAGAGTTTGAAGGAAATGGAGAGCTTCCAAGTCATTGAACAATTACAGGTCTAAGATTCAGGAAAACAAGGAGACTGGGAGAAAAAAGCCTGGTATTTAAAATAGTTCTTCACTACCAGTGTCTGCTAGTTCTAGAACAGGGATCTAGAAATTGTAAATAGAATTTTCAACAGATTCATGGAACTAATAAGGCAAAAAACAAGAGTGCAAGCCCCTCAGACTTGAGGGTGTCATTATGATAAACCCCTTTAATTACAGTTGAGGAGTTAAAAATCTGTACTCTAGAAGTAAAGGTAAATCAGAAATACATTTGCCCTCCAAGAGAGTGAAGTTTAGCTTTAAAGACTAGATAATGTGACATGATTTCAAATTGATCTAGGCTAGCTACTAACAGTAATAGATATGCCAGAAGCTAACATACATATTTTCTGAAAAAAATACATTGTCCTAGGTTTAAGTTAAGTCCAGTTTTACACACACACACCCCAGCATTAAAAAAACAAGCGTAAGAGGAGATGAGAGATAGGACTGAAAATCAGTAGAAACAATACATAGAAGAAACAGGTCTATGGGGGAATGTAGATAATGGAACTGTAACATAGAAACATTTAAAATAGCTATACTGAATGCACTCAAGGGATAAAAGGTAATAATTATAATTTTAGCATAAATTGAAAATTCTATAAAATAATCAAATGGAAATTCTAAAAGTTTAAAATACAGAAACTGAAATTAAGAAAAACATGGGATTATTCAATAGCAGATTAGAACAACTGAAGAGAATCAGTGAACTATAAGATTAGATAGAAATATATCTACAAAAATATGTGGAGACATGAAAGGTAAAAAACAAGAAAAGAGTAGATGGAAACTTAACGATCATGCAGACCACATTCATTGGAGTCGAGATTGGCTAGGTGTTTTTCAACCTAGCCAATCTTCAATTTTCTCCTGGTCATAAAGAGCTAGAATGCATCTCCCAGCCTCCTTTGCAGTTAAGTGTGGCTATGTGTTTGAGGTTCTGGCCCCTGGATCACAGGAGGAAGTGATATATATCATTTCCAAGCTTGTCCTGTGAAAACATCTTGTCACCCTCTTCTCTTCTCTTGTCTGAGATATTGCTGCCTCTGCGGCTTTGGATGTCACATGATGAAGATGGTTAAGTCTCTATTACCCTAGGTTCTTAGATGATTGCATGGATCACAGAATCTAATCCCTGCCTCTGAATGGATTTTATATGAATAAGAAATAAATTGCTTATTACAATTTATGTGTCACAGCATTTAGCATTATATTAACTAATTCATTCTCAGCTATCCTAGGAGTCCTCTTCACAACATTTTCTAAGTCTATTTTCAGACTGAGGACCTACAGTGAAGAAGGATGCCCAACTTTCTGAGACAACTAATTTCTTTCTTTCTTTCTTCTTTCTTTCTTTTCTTTCTTTCCTTTCTGTCCTTTCTTTTCTTTCTTTCTTTCTTTCTCTTTCTTTCTTTCTCTTTTTGAAAGATACAGCACTTGAAAAGTTTTTCCTGATTTCATCTCTTTATGAACTTACTAGACTTATTTACCTGGGACATCTTTCAGCAATATACCTATAGATACTGAAACTAGCCCTCATAAAGAATTTTTATTTTGGAATGTGCATTTGAAAGGAGGAATGCAAAATTCTTCGACATGGTGTAGCTGAATGACCTTGACTGTGTCTCTTTCTGGAACTTGGCTTCAATCTGTAAAATGATTGTATTAGATTGAATGGATCTCTACCATCCTTTTCACCTCAGAGAAGGTGAAATGTACTTTTCACCCATTAGCTTATTCTCCATTTGATATAAAACAGAATATATGTAATATAACAATATAAATATATCATGTAATATAATACAACATAATGCAAATCCAATCTAAATTCACATTTAGTTGAAATGAGATTGAATATTAGGTCCGTATCTGTATGATAAAGACACATGATATTTTATTCACTTACACTCACAAATTTCCAAGTTCTCTTTAAGGGTCATCTAATCTAGTCTTCCCCTACCCTGCACCCCCTTTCAGCCTCTAAACTTAAATTTCTTCTACCACAGCTCCACCATGTGGACACTCAGATGCTGCTTGAATTCCTCTAGTGACAGGGAAGTCATTACGTCCCAGGGAAGCAACACAGTTTCTCTCTGAGCAGCTGAATTCTAAGACTGAAATATTAAGAATTGGATTTAATAATGCCAGACATAATCTGACTATAAGACTGCATGTTCTAATGCACATACTTAAGCACAGTAGATACCACAGATGGGGGAAGAAATATGTAAACATATACAGTGTATACTCACATGCAGTATAAAACATGTGCACACAAAACATCCATGGTAGATTTGTTGACATATTTGTACATATTACATAATATCACTTGTTAACCATTTTGGCTGTCAGGATATAAAAACCCTTGCTCAGTATTTTCAATGTAGATAAGACTATTTTTTATGCCTTTAAGAGCTATAGAATCAGCATTTATCTAGTGGGTCTTACAGAAAGAGATAAAGACCGTTTTCCCTGGCGCCTCCTGCTTCTAGTGTCGGTTGGTCCTCCCTACCCACAGATCACCCACGGAGACTTTACCCTGGATAGGCCACAGGAAGACAGCTGGTTTCAGGACGAGTTAAAGTGAAATTGGGTATTCTGGAACAACCTGTTTATCCTCACATGGTGTAATGAATGAGTTAAATTCATTCTCATTCTTATTTCTGGAACACCATTTTTTCATGCCTGTCTATTAAGCATAATTTGGGGTCAAAGGCTGTACTCTTACTACCAGGTAAAGTAACTAAATAATGTATTTACAGATCACTTTGGAGATGATAAAATGCCTTAAGAGGCATTGGTTACTTAATCTTCCAATCGCCCTTGAGTTAGGTAAAGCAATGATCCTTGCCTGAAATTACAGTTAGAAAGACTGGGCATTAGTGGAGTTAGCAATATGCCCAAGGTCACACACTTTTTAGGTGGTGAAGTTGAATTATTCTGAGATCACTGAAGACTTGCCTACATAATACCAAATTCACCCTTTTTATGTAGTAATAAGCCCATTGTTCTGTTTAAAATGGCATTGTGTTTAAAGTATGTGATCTTCCATACTATATTTCAGTTAGAGGTAGACATGTGGCTCAGCTCTAGCCAATGAGATACAAATTGAAGTCCCCAAGTTCATTTCCTGAATAAAAAGACAAAGTCTGATTATTCAGGAAATGAAAGGACTCTTCTTCCTTCTTTCTCTCTAGCAAGCAGGTGCGATGCCTGATGATACTGCAACTACCTTGTAACAGAGACCACAACCGTGAAAATACAAGTTAACATAAACTAGCCCTTAAGACAGACCTTTCTAAGCACTTTCTATAGATTAACTTATTTAAACCTTATGCCAATTATTAAATATATGAAAACTGAGGCATAGAAAGGTGATGTAACTTATCCAGGGTTTCAGAGTTAATAAGTGATAAAGGCAAGATCTGAACCCAGGCGGTTGGGCTCCAGGGACCATTCTGAGGAGGGCAGAACAGGAGGTGAGAAGAGTCTGAGTCCCTGATAGCATTATGGATCACCCACACCAGCCCCAGAGACCTATCCTTGATTTTACTATATTCAAAAACTAACTGTCTTCAGTCAGAGTAGCAGGGGTTTTCTCACAGCTGAACGCAGTCCTGGCTTCCATTTGGTTTGTTGTGATACACAGGAGAAAGCCCTGGGCTCTGTGCCAGGTGAACTTGGTTCAAGTTCAAACTCTGCCAGGTAACTAGCCATGTAACATTGACAACATTGCTTCAGTTCCCTGGGCTCAGTTTCCTCATCTTTGAAAGGAGAGAACTAAATGAGATGACTTGCTTGGCCTTTTAAAGTCTGCTCTTCTGAGATTCTTCATGTTTCTCAGGCTGCCATTTCATGTTCTCTGATGTGTCGACTGCTGCATAAAAGTGTAGACAGGCAGCAACATTTGCTGTGTACAGGGTCTCTGCATGGAGACAGTCAGTGGCAGAGCTGCATCTGAAACTGGCCAGCCCTGCCTTTGTCTCCCACAACCCTGCTGATAATCAGTTTTTTAAAGTCACTTGAGAAACCAACGTGCATTAAACATCATACCATTACAGAACAGCTGACCTTACATACTTAATGTCTCACCATTTTCCCCTAAAACTATCCATCAGGCACATGTATGTCTATTTGATTCTGTTAAAAAGCCACCGACACAAAGCCTCGTTATCAGCAATAGAAGTTAGTGAGATAAGTTTAGCTACGAGAAGACAACTTTGTCAGGCCAACTACTTATAACCACTAGTAACTTAATTTTGCTCTCAGCTGGTCATTCCTCAGTGATACGGTTTGGCTCTGTGTCTCCACCCAAATCTCACCTAAAATTGTAATTCCCAGTGTTGAAGGAGGGGGCTGGTGGGAGGGGACTGAATTGTGGGGGCACACTTCTCCCTTGCTGTTCTCATGATAGAGCTCTCATGAGATCTGGTTGTTTGAAAGCGTGTAGCACTTCCCCCTCCTCTCTCTCATGCTCTCTGTCTTCTGCCACCACATAAAGATGTACTTGATTTCCTTTCACCTTCTATCATGACTGTAAGTTTCCTGAGGCCTCCCAGACATGCTTCCTGTTAATCCTGTGGAACTGTGAGTCAATTAAACCTTTTGAAAAATAAATTACCCAGTCTCTGGTAGTTCTTCATAGTCGTGTGAGAATAGACTAATACAGAAAATTGGTACCAGAAGAATGGGCACTGCTGTAAAGATACTTACAAATGTGGAAGCGACTTAGGAACTGAGTAATGGGCAGAGGTTGGAACAGTTCGGAGGGCTCACAAGAAGAAAGAAAGATGTGAGAGAGTTTGGAACTTCCTAGAGGTGTGTCGAATGGTTTTGACTAAACTGCTGCTAGTGATGTGGACCATGAAGTCCTGGCTGAGGTGGTCTCAGGTGGAGATGAGGAATTTATCGGGAACTGAAGTAAAAGTCATTCTTGCTATGCTTTAACAAAGAGACTGGCAGCATTTTGTCCCTGCCCTAGAGATCTGTGGAACTTTGAACTTAAGTGAGATGATTTAGGGTATCTGGCAGAAGAAATTTCTAAACAGCAAAGCATTCAAGAGTTGGCTTGTCTGTTTCTTTTTTTTTTTCTTTTCTTCTTTTTGAGATCTGACTCTGGCTCTGTCACCCAGGCTGGAGTGCAGTGGTGTGATCCTAGCTCACTGCAATCTCTGTCTACCAGGTTCAAGTGATTCTCGTGTCTTAGCCACCTGAGTAGCTGGGATTACAGGCATGTGTCACTATGCGCAGCTAACTTTTGCATTTTTAGTAGAGACGGGGCTTCACTGTGTTGGCCAAGCTGGTTTCGAACTCCTGGTCTCAAGTGATCCACCCACCTTGGCCTCCCAAAATGCTGGGATTATAGGCATGAGCCAGCACTTTAGCCTGGCTGTTTCTAAAAGCGTATGCTGATATGTGTGAACAAAGAGATGATCTGAAACTGAAATTATATTTAAAAGGGAAGCAGAGCATGTAAGTTTGGAAAATTTGCAGCCTTGCCATATGGTAGAAAAGAAACGCCCATTTTCTGGGGAGAAATTTAAGCCTTCTGCAGAAATTTGCATAAATAAAGAGGAGCCAAATGTTAATAGCCAAGAAGATGGAGAAAATTTCTCCAGGGCATTTCAGAGACCTTCACAGCAGTCCCTCCCATCACAGGCTGGAGGCCTAGGAGGGAAACCCGGTTTCCCGGGCCAGGCCCAGGGCCCAGCTACTCTGGGCAGCCTTGGAACCTGGCACCCAGCAACCCAGCCACTCTAGCCCCAGTTATGGCAAAAAGGGGCCAAGCTACAGCTCTGATCATGGCTGCAGAGGGGGCAAGCCCCCAGCCTTCGTGGCTTCCACATCGTGTTGGGCCTGTGGGTATGCAGAAGGCAAGAGCTGAAGCTTAAGAACCTCTGCCTAGATTTCCAAGGATGTATGAAAACGCCTGGATGTCCAGGCAGGAGTCTGCTGTTGGGGCAGAGCCCTCCTAGAGAATCTCTACTAGCGCAGTGCAGAGGAGAAATGTGGGGTTGAAGCCCCCACACTGAGTCCCACGAGGGTACTGCTTAGAGGAGCTGTGAGAAGAAGGTCACTGTCTTCCAGCCCCCAGAATAGTAGATCCACTGATAGCTTGCACCATGTGCCTGGAAAAGCTGCAAGCACTCAACAGCAGCCCATGAAGGCAGCTGCAGGGGCTGTACCTGGCAGAGCCAGGGTGGAGATGCCCAAGGTCTTGGGGGTCCACCCTTTGTGTCAGGGTGGCTTGGATATGAGACATGGAGTCAATGGAGATCATTTTGGAGTGTTAATATTTAATGACTGTCCTGCTGGGTTTTAGACTTGCACGAGGCCTGTAAACCCTTTGTTTTGGCCAATTCCTTCCTTTAGGAATGGCAGCATTTACCCAATGCCTACACACCCACTGTATCTTGGAAGTAACTAACTTGTTTTTGATTTTACAGACTCATGGGCAGGAGAAACTTGCTTTGTCTCAGATGAGACTTCAGACTTGGTCATTTGAGTTAATGCTAGAGTAAGTTGAGACTTTGGGGGACTGTGGGGAAGGCGTAATTATTTTTTCAAATGTGAGAAGAACATGAGATTTGGGAGGGGCCAGGGCCTGAATGATATGGTTTGGCTCTGTTTTCTCACCCAAATCTCATATTGAATTGTAATTCCCAATATTGAAGGAGGGGCCTGGTGGCAGGTGACTGAATCATGGGGGCAGACATCCCCCTGACTGTTCTCATATTAGAGTTCTCATGAGATCTGGTCGGTTGAAAGTCCGTAGCAAGAGGGCTATACACTTGCTAGCCCTCTTGCTACACACTTTCACCCAACCACTGCTCTTTTGCTTCCTTGTCCTCTCTCTCTCTCTCTCTCCCCTAAGCCCCTCTGACTGCCATGTAAATATGTGCTTGCTTCTCCTTCACCTTCTGCCGTGATCGTAAGTTTCCTGAGGCCTCCCAGTCATGCTTCCTGTTAATTCTGCAGAACTATGCATCAATTAAACCTCTTTTCTTCATAAGTCACCCAGTCTCAGGTAGTTCTTTCTAGCAATGTGAAAATGGACTAATACACTCAGAGATGTTAGAGTCACTAAAAATCCCTACGTTAGTTGAGGTCTAAAAAATTGTCTGTATTAGCCAAATTTCAATAAACCAAACTAAAATGACAAAAATTTCCAAACACACACACAAGTAAGTTCTGGTGATAATGCAGTGGAAGGTATAAATATTAGATAAATCCTAAGGATCTCTTATTCATCAGTTCCCAGGTGTTCTACTGCCAAAGGTCGTTAAGAGTAAACCACATGAATGAAGTTTTCTGATTAGCTTAAGGATGTGTAGGATCAGAGCCTAACTGAGGGTATTGAACCAGGTTGAAGCTTAGAGATCATCTAGTGTAGAGGTTCTCAACTTTTGCTATGCATTAGAATCACCCAAGGTGCTTAAAAAATCTAGTGTTCAGGCTTAATCCAAGACCACTTAAATCATATTCTGTGGGTGGCACTTAGGCATTAATACATCTGAAAGTTTCCAGGTGATTCTATGTACAGCTAAGGTTCAGTATCACTAATCTCAGGCAGATTTCCTCCTTTATTCATGTGAGAAGCTGAGGCTCAGTGAGGGGAAGTAACTTACCTAGAGTGTCAAAATCATGATCAAACTCAGGACTGCTGATTGCTGGGGTATTTGCCTTCTACCATGTCAGAGCCACCTCATGCCATGGGAATTCTAGTCTCAGACAACCTCAAGCACACTATGAATTTGAAAGCAGATATGGAACGGTATTTGCAAAAGAATGACAAAGAATTTTGACTCAGATGTTTTAGGAATGAACCTGCAACATTTACGCCTACAAAAATCTACTGTGAAAAGAGACAGGCTATTTAGCCCAGTGGCTGAGAAATAAGCCCACTGCATAGCATGGAAGGCCATGGTGTGCAGAGAGAAAGACAGGGAGAGGAAGGGAGAAGAAATAAGCAAATTACATTTTCTGGGTGCCTACTTTGCCGGGTGGGGGCAAATGCCACACACTTTAATAGAAGAGCTAATTTAATTCTCAAATCTTCAAACTACCAAGCTATTTAACTGGTATGCACAGAAATAGAGGTATTGGTTGTTCAATATTCAAATACTTGTGTAGACATGGGTAAATGGCTGTTACTTCAACATGTTGGACTGCTCCCCTCTTGACCATTCCTGTTTCTTGGTCACCCTACTTCTTCTTTAGGACTCCCCTGACCTCTCTTAGTTCAACATTCAAGGGGAAGACACGTAGCACAGGGAGGACTGCAGACCCTGCTCTAATACCAAGGTCCAAATCCCTCTGGATCATTCAGTACCCATGACCCCCAAGTTGTTAAATCTTTTGAGTATCACCTTCTCACCCTCCAACCCAACAAGACAGATATAGGATCTAAAATTTTACAGATGAAAAAGCAGATGCTCAGAGAGGGTGCATGACTCATTCAAGGTCACACAGCAAATAAACGGCAGTCACCCCCAACACCGCCTGCACTTGAGAGTCTTTAGGCAGTGGCTGTGTGTGAAGAATGATGCCCTGTAGGTGCTCCAGAATCAGACTGTATATTTCAAGTCTTCATCTCATTCTCTTTTAAGCCTTAGCGAGAAAGCGGGGAAACGACAATGGCAACGCTTTATCTCGCTTACACACAAAATGAACTAAGATACCTGTAGTGAAGAGACCAAGGCTGCCCATGGATTTTCTTTTTTTTTTTAAACAAAAATTGATTTGAGATAAAGGGAAAGATCATATTAGGTCTAGCCTGAGAACTTGTCTTAGGGCTTAAGTTTGGAATAAGTCATGTAACCATAGTACCTATATCCACTAACTGCTCTTCTCTTCCCCTTCCTCCTTCCAGAATCCCCACCAAGAGACTTCAAAACAGTGATTAACACTCTCAGATGCTGCCAGGCCTGTGTGGCTATTATTCTTTACTGTATGAGAAGCACTTAAACATGGAGAGAGCTAAATAACATTTACTGCCCCTTTACCACCACTTTCCCACAGCACAATAAATCTGGAGATAATTTTCTAATATTGCAGATCTGGGCTATTTATTCTGAATTGAACTCCACTTTCTTATCCTCCTCAGACTTATAAAGAATGTTAATAAATTCTATAAATTGTAGAATTTTATCAGTAAGAGAGGGAATGTGATCAAGAGTTTCTTCTCATTATCTCCATAAACACTTGGGTCCAAGACCATTGAGTCCAGAGTTCACCCCATGCTGGGCATAGCGCTAGGGACAGAGAAGATGCTTGGTAAAAGCTGTTAAATTCAATGTTGAATAACAGAATTCTGTTTTATCAAGGAAGAAGAAAGGGTGAACCAGGATGGAATATGCCATTTCTAGGCATAGATACAGTGGCAATTTCAGCCTGCATTAAGTCACATTTTTGAAGTAAGCCCCTCATATTCTAGGGCATTCAATTTCTCTTTGTTACTCTAGAACATATTAACTTTATTGTTATTTTCTTATTGTTAACTATTTTTAGAGAGAGGGCCTCACCCTGTTGCCTAGCCTAGAGTGCAATGGTACAATCATGGTACGCTGCAGCTTCAAACTCCTGGGCTCAAGCCATTCTTCCACCTCAGCATCATCAAGTAGCTGAGATTACTGGTGCATGCACCATACCTGCCTAATTTTCTATTTTTATTTTGTAACGATGGGGTCTCACTATGTTACCCAGGCTGGTCTCAAACTCCTGGTCTCAAGCAATCCTCTTGCCTTGGCCTCCCAAAGTGCTGGGATGACAGCTGTGAGCCGTCACAGCTGGCCTCAGATTAACATTCAAGTAGGATATAAGGTAAACTCTAGTTTTTATGAAAGAAAAATCTGAACTTTTAATTCATAGACTTTCTATCATTGCTACCCCTTCTCAGTGATTTACTGATATAAAAGAATCCATTTTTTAAAAAAAGGGAGATGAGTGTTCTACAAAGAACCATTATGTAGTGACACGGTAAGATGTGACAGCCAAGGGTTTCCAGGCAAACAGACTAAGGTTCCACTTATGAGGCATATGACCTTGGATGCATCTCTAAACTTTAGAAGCATCAGTTTCATCATCCTTCACAGGGATTGTAACTCTCTGCACCTTCCTTCCCCATGTTGCTATAAAGATGAAAGGAGATGATGTGTGTAGTACTTACAGATTGGGACCCAGGACTTACCAGATTTTAGGGAAACCCTGGTCTTCCTTCCCATCATGGTTCAAGGTCTTGGGATACCCCCAAGACATGCTGACCAAAAGTCCCATGATTTTGTAGCTTAGGTGTATTGTGCCACACAAAAAGCCTTTGAAATTATTGAAGTAAGCTTTCCCATAGTAAAATAAGGGACCTACAACTAAACAGAAATATTAATGATTATTTAATACTTCAGAAAGAATGAAAGAGAGGAGAGATTTTCTATACTTAGGGTCTATGAAATTCCTGTCTATTCATTAAAAAAAACAAAGAACTTTTAAAACAAGGTTGAACATGTTTCTCTTCTTTATAACCAAGGTTCTCTAAGACAGAAATATTAACAGGAGAAAAAAATACTGTGTTGAGATTAAGAAAAAATATATGTATATATGTACTTTTTCTCCCAGTTCAAAGGATGATGGAAAATAAACTACACATATGTATCCCACATAGATAGATAGATAGATAGATAGATAGATAGATAGATAGATATGCAGCTACATAGATATGGAGATATAGATAATCTACTTTCATGATGTATTATAAAGAAACAGAAAAAGCCTGGGATGGCAGTAGGCATTGAGCAGAAAGTGTGAATTTCTGTACTCCAGCATAGCACTTACACTGTGAGAAACAGTATTAGCTAGAGCTATATTAGTGCCATTGTTAAAAGCTCTGTATTTTAAGTGAAAACTTGAGCTATTGAAAATAACAGCATTAGCTGTGACTGGTGTCAAGCCTTACTGCCAGAATGTAACCAGTCCACAGTGGCAGGAAGATGTTCATAGGCAGGGACCCAAAAAGAGGATTGTTGCATAATAAAGGATCAGGATAATACAAGGCTAATAAAAAAGAGAAAAGGGATGGATGCTTTGCTATTTCTGAGTAAGGAATTTCTCTAGGTTCTTAGTGAGAAGGAATTAAGGTAATGCCAAAGCCATACTATACAATATTTGTGCTTTGCTGTATATATTATGGTTTATGCAGCTTTTAAATAAACTGTATGTAGTTCATTCTATGACAGTAGCAATAATAGCTATTATTTACTGATGTCTTATTATATACTTGATGTTCTGCTAGGTATTACCTATGTCTACATTTCTTTGCTCACATGACTGCAAGCAGGAATAGGCCTCTTCCCTGCATCCATACTTCCAAGAGCTGAAAGTGTATACCTGCTGGTGTGTGCTCCTTCATTTCGAAGAGTGGCTAAAGAGTCTTATAAAGGTATGGATGGAGCTTGGACAAGTGGGTGGAGGTGTCCATTTGCATATGCACTGAGGCCCTTCGTAGGGTGGATGGGAAGAGACAGAAGGAGGGCTGGGGCTGGTTCTCCTACACTGTCACGGTCCAGCATTGAACTTTGAAGAGTCCAAGAATTCTAAACTTAGAACCATACCATCTGGGTTTTAATGAAATTTGTCAAAAGTGGTGGGAGATAAAAAAGATTTTATTTAACAGTTAGCTTGATTTTTATAACCATGAATATTTAACCACAGCACACATGGTCCTCCATTTGTACTCTTTTTCTGGGACTACACATTCAGGGGTAGGTTTAGCACCTAGTACAGTGTCTGACACACAAGAAACCCTCAATAACCATATTTCAGATGATCGGTGACTATTTTTAAGGCTCATTCTTGCTTAGGAGTGCCTCAAGTTAAATACAATATGGTGTTTTGAAGTGTGTTGAGTGGGGTTTGAAATACCCAACAATTAGGTTTTAGAATTAACCACTTGAACAGAATAGATCTCAATGCATGAACAAGAAGGGCCTGAAATAATAACAGCTTGATAGAAGCTGCTGAAGGGGATAAGACCTACGATATTCATGGCCACTCTACTAGTTGGTAGCAATTAGCTGGGGAGAAGGGGGAGAGGGTAGTATCAAGAGGGGAACAGCTGTTTCTGCAGCTGTTGACAGGAACACCGAGGCTGAATGCGAATTAAAGTTCATCTTCATGTGCTGCATTGTTTCAGCAGGAGAGAGGGTCAGCCATTTGGAAGCTGCATGGCAAGGATGCTTAGCTAGATGTGCCCTTGACTGCCAAGCCTCTATTGCACATCCTATTCTGAGAACTTTGTCGCTGGAAGAACTTTGTCTCCACATTAGTGGAGAGCTGGAATTCACCTTGTTCAAGAAAGGACAGAACATGGAGAGGGCACTGGGCTGGGAACTGGAAGACAAGTTTCCAGTTTACTGAATGTCTGGAGAAAACCATTTTCTCTTTCTACACTTCATTATTTCATTAAAAACCTCAAAGCACTTTGCACCCCAGTGAACCTACAAAAACAGGTGAACATTCAGTTAATGTCAGCAGCTGCTACTATTACTCTTGCTAATTATTTATCGCCAATGTAAAATGGAGACAATAATATCCTTCCTGCCTTCTTCAGAGGTAGTCTTAAAAACAAATAAATTAAGAGGTGAAACTGGTTTGAAAGCTGCAGATGCTGACCAAATGTGAGTGGTCATTAATATCACATATTCCAAAGGTGGAAAGATTTAAATGGCCTCCAAAAGCCTACCTGACTCCTAATATCTGGTGTACAGAATTCCTTGTATCAACACATTTATTTGGTGCCTGGAACTCCTATATTAGTGTTGTTCAATGGAACTTTCTGCGATGATGGAAATGTGCTATCTTTGTACTGTCTGTGCTGTCTAATACATCTACTGTTTTGAATATTATATTCTTATGTCCACTCATTCTTATAGAAGACATATACATTTGAAACACATTTTATTCACTATTGCTTGCTATGGGTAGCATGAATTTGAATTTGACCAATGTCAAAAATTATAATGTTGGTCATATGAAAACCTTCATAATCATATTACACAGACATAGCAGCTGTGCTATATGATGGAGCATATTCTCAGCTCTCTAAGCTAGATGCTTTACTCCATTTTATGGAAGAGACATTGGAAGCTCAAAAAGACAAAGTAAGCTGAAGAGGTGACATAACAATGTAAAGAATAACAATAACAGGCGTATTGAGTACTTTCTATGCAAGCCAGGAATTATCTAATTCTTTTACAACCTTTATATCCTATTTGATTCTTACAGTAAACCTGAACATTTTTATTTTTTCATTTTGAGAAAACTGAGTGTAAGTAATTTGGTTAAAATCACAGAGTCCAGAAGTGGTGGATTTTTACCTAGGATGTTTAATTCCTAGTAGAAACCACATTACCTGAATAGGTTTCCCCTCCCCATTACTCTCAAGCACTGCTCTCTGTTAGTTTCTTTCGTTGATTTCACCATAATTTACAATTATGAATGTATTTGTTTGTCTTGTTGACTGACTTTCCTGTTCTAAATGTCACAAGGGCATATACCATGTGTGTTTTAACTACCAATACTTTTCACCCCCATAACAGGTGCTCAAATACTATCTAATGTTGTGAATGAATAAGTGTCTAATGTACTTTGGCTAATGTCATAATCATTACTGTCATCCTCTTCATTGCTTATATTCATACCTTCCACACTACGTTGTAAGTTGTCGATTTACATCTTTCTCTCCTCTCTTAGGTTATGAAAATTTTGATGTCATCACCTCTGCCTCTTTTTTATCTTGGATCCTAACTTGACACTCAGTAGACCCTCACAGATGTTAACTGCATGAATGAAATGGAATTAAACTCTGTAGAACAGAAATAGGAGTCTGCGAATTAAGACACAGAGTTCGTGCGTTCCCCATGGAGGAAAGTGCTTAAAAGAAATAGAGAATCCATTCAAGTACCAGCTGCTGTTGGGAATGTCACGATGGGTTGGGGTGAGGCCCAGAGAAGTTGGGGAGGCAGGCCATTAGGACATGAGGCCCCAAACAGTTATGGCGGCACCCCAGGTGTTGAGGGCAAATGTCCCAGGCAGACAGCCCAGGCAAATGCCTCAGGAGTAGAGGGCAATTGAATGAGGCTAGCACTACTCTAAACCCCCGCCTCGATCTAGGAGGTAGGTTGAAAGAACCATCACTTAGCCCTTTACCAGGCAGGAAAATGTTGAAGTAAAATGAAAAGGAACATTCTTTTCAGTACCTTCTCTTACGTTCCACCAGAACACAGCTTTTCCTTTCTTGATGGTAATAAAGCCTGTCATTTGTTTCATGTCCCTTCCTAATAGAAACTTCCCCTGATCTTCTCTGTAGCAGGTCAGTACACTTGGTCTTTGTTCTCAAAGCACTGTGTAACTTCTCTTTGTAATATTGTCATAATTGTAGCTGATTAATTGTGCAACTTTTGGTTTATGTCTATCTCCCCAGTGGACTATTGACTCTGTAATTATTCTATTCACTGTCTTATCCCCAGCATCTAGCATGATGCCTATTAGTTATTAATTAGTTACTACTATTATTTATTATTAGTCAATCATGTACTGAGTTAAACGTGACCATAGTACAGGAAGCACACGGTTTTTATTCTGCAGGGAAGCCTATCACCAACTCATCACTGAGGCCCTCTGCATGCCAGATACTGTCTTGGACACATCAATGAAGGTCTAATAGTGAATATATAGGCACATCGCCCAGCACAGTCCCTGGAATATGGTAGGCATCACATTCCTGTTAGTGGCTCTGCCTCACCAACTCTCTCTCTCAGCTCTTTTATGTAAGCTGTCAAGTATAAATTATAAATAATAAATAATCATAAACAAGGCACAATATAATACATAAAATCAATGAAATACACATTTGCATCTTCATGTGCTAGGAATGTTAGGGAAGTTCCTGGCCCCATGTCCAAGAAGCCGGCACTCTGAACTACAGTTCTCAGTTAAAGTCACCTAGGGAATTTAGGCATGGAAATTCCTAAGCCTTACTAGACTTTCTGATTCAATGTACCTCTGAATACTGCTCATCAGAATTCAATGTGCCTCAGAATACTGCTCATCAAAACTTTAGGTGGTTCAGAATATTTCCCTCCTGTAATATGTCCTATCAGGAAAGACAACTGCAGGAGTCACTGGCAGAAGTTAAAACAAGCTTGTTGATACTCCCAGGTGTTAGGGAACAAACTTGGTTTTCCCCGAGGGCAGGGATCTTAGACCTGGCTCATGAGTAGCATCCACCGATAGGAATATTTTACAGATGAAGACTCCTGGACTTCACATGAGGAACTGGGTATGGAGATTATGAACGACTAGATCTGAGCATTGCTGAAAGTGAGGCTGAGTACTCAGGTAAGTGTAATGACCAACTTTTGTCCTAAAGCCCTCTCTCATGTCTCCCCTAGCCTGATGCACCGACATACAAGCTCAGCCCTGGACAGTTCATGGAGAGGAACTTCAATCCCATCAGATAATGGTCTGGGAGGAAAATGGGGACTTTGGGTTATGATCCTCGGTCCATCATGGCAAGGCTGCATGAGACTTTTGCCTTCCTCCCTAGGCCTCCATGTTCCTCACAGAGCTGCCCTTACAACTGAGACCCAAATCGTTTATTTGCTGGACGCCTGCAATTTCCATTCCCAGAGATGGAACCTGCTAGATCGTTTACTGATTAGAAACTGGGATCTTAGTTAACATCTGTTGCTACCTACTCGGCCTCAGCTACTATCTGTTGCTTGGACTGATGCTCATGCTATGGCTCCCCTCTCCTGTGTCTACCTCTGTCCACATCTTCTGATCAGTCCTTGTATATCATCAGTTTTCTCAATCACATCTTTCTGTGGGCACTGAGCATTGGTCTTTCCAACTGTCCCTATGAGGACATGTTCTGTGCTTACCCAGCATGCCTTGCATGACTGCCAACAACCATGCTTCACATTTTGCTACACATAACAGTATTCATTCCATGTTCATGTAAATCATTTTGCATTTTAAAGAAATTATTTTGTTTTATTGTGTGTGTTTGCCAGGGAGGGGTCAAATTAATTATGAATCTTTCATCCCCCAAATTATTCATAAAGCCAGTATCATTTGCATCTTAAACAGTCTCCAGGAATTCAAAGAAAGAATGTGCCATAGTCACAATGATAAACTCAATAATGATTAGAATTATTCCCAGGCTGTTAAGTAATGCAGACATATTAAAACATTTTCATTTGAGCTTATTATATTCTAATAAAATGAAAGCATAGCTAATGGGCAATATTGGGTAGCAGCTGGTCCATTACCAATTCTACATTCTCTTGGGCTGTTTATATACTTCCAAGGCATTCATATAGGCTCAAAAATGATGAAAAAATTATCACCACCGCTTCAAACCTATGGACTCAAAAACCAAAAACAGAATAAAACAAAAACAAAAAACGTTTAATCAATATAGTTGATTATTTTATTAGAATTTGTATTCTTATTAGATCACCACCACTGCCACCACTGATCTAATAAGTAACCCATTTAAAACGGTTTTTCAGACATTTTTAATGCAACCTTTCTTTTTCAATATCAGTATAACCTACTTTACAGATGTTTGCGAGCCTTGACTTTTATTCTGTTGTATTCTACCTTATCTGGTCCTGTTCTGTTTTATTTATTCTCTACAGTCCTATCCAATCTAGCCTATTTGATTTTATGTGGTATAATATATAAATTCATTTTATGCAATATAATACATGACCAAGGTGACTGGTCACCTATGATGTTTTAGGAACTTCAGGCAATGAAGAGACAAACAAGTTGGAAACTTTGCTTTTAACCTTTTTGGCTTCAAGGTGGAGTGAGACTATGAGAAGTACACAGGTTATTATACGATAGGGCAGACCTGTGATGTGAGGGGACCAAAGAATTGTGGGAAAAACAAATGTGACAATAGGAAGAGACTGGTACGGGGTGGGGATCGAGATGGCATTAAGCATGTTCACAGACTGTCTTGACATCCTGATGTCTCATCACAGCATTCTAGAAAAAACCGGCTGCAGAGGGAAAGATCACCAGGCTGTTGAAGGGATACAAGATCAGTGACAGAAACTACAAACCAAAGCCACAGCTCAATTTGTTCTGTACTTATTATACAAATGGTTAAAAACAAAAGAAAACTCAGCGAATCTTGCAATTAGAATATAGCCACAACAGAAACAAAGACTCGTAGCACATCTGATGAAAAGACTATTGTCTGTATGCCTTAGCTTCCTGGAGCACCAGCTGCTGTTTCCCTTTCTTCCCAATTTTCCCACCTTTCCACCAAATAGTTTTCCTCTTCACATTGTTGCTCATCTGGCTGAGCAACTCACTTACTTTACTTTCTTTTATCCATTCTTAGGATAGATCATCTCTAAAATCTATCAAACCCATCGAACCTATGTGCTCACCTTTGGGCACACAAAAAAATGCTAATGATATTGATAACCCTAATAATAGTTACCATTTTGGGAGCACCTCCCATGTGTCAGTCGTTATGTTCAGGCTTTCCCATGTATTGTTTCTACTTTTTGTAACCACAGGTGATGTTGGGACAAGCATGAAGTTAAGAGAGGGTGAGTGACACACAGAGTAAGACTGCATAGTTGTTAAATGAATTAATATATGACTAAAAACATGGATGAATGGAGGGTGGTCAAAAGTAACTGTGAAGTAAGTGGTGGAGTATGGTCTTGAACCACGAGACACCGAAGCCTTTGCTCTTCACCAGAGCACTGTATCAAGACTAAGCTTTGGGGAGGAGACAGCTGTGGAAAGGGTGACAGCTGGAGTAATCCATGTTGCAAACAAGAACAGGGAGTGGGGTAATGGAGAGCTAGCCTGGATTTGGGAGAAGGCGCAGGAGCTGCCAGATAGAGAGGGTAGGGGGCTTTGATAAGATATTCCTTCAATGAAGCTACGTCAGTCTGAACTAACATTTTTAACTGTTCTCTCTTCTACTTTACTCAACTTCAGTTTCTTCTGTCACCTTCCTGCCTCCCTGGCCTGGTTTCCAGTCTCCTCACCATCTTTGTCACCTGTCCTTGGCTACACTCCTTTTTTTTTAGGTTTCTTTAAAAATGCATATATATTGTGATTTCCCTTTGCCTGTTGAGACTTCTTAGCCGGAAAACTTTGAAGAAAAACTGAAAATTTTCAATTTTTTATTTTAACTTAGAAAAAAAAAGCTATGCAACTATTTCAGGACATTATACAAATTGGCAAAAATTCAACTCTGTATTTATACCCTGCTAAGGATTACTGAGGAAGAAGCTGCCCACCCTGTGAAAAATTTGAAGGTTTTCTCTGGCCAGAGAATTGTAGGAAGGGAACATGGAAGGATCCAAGTGCCATTAGGGATTGTCATCAAAGAAACCTGAGTCCTTCTAAACAGGAAAATTGACAAGAGAATTCACATTTTTATTCAACCCCTTGACATCAAGCAGAAACTCCCACACAAGACTCTTTATTCCCCACAATAGTCTTCAGAGCACCTTGTACCATATACGTATTTTTCTGCCATCACAAACTCATTTGCACGTGTCAGCACTAATTTTCAAATGTGCCTTGAAGCAATGAAAAATGAAACTTCAGATTGGTAGCAGCTTTCAAATAGCGTTCACCCACAGCTGGTTCTCAACTTTTACTTGTTATTAAAAAGGAGGAAAAGGCGAAATTGGTATTTTTTTTATTGCTCTAATTAAGCCTTTAAAAGCTGCAACCACATAGAAAAGAGAGGGGGAGAAAGAGGGGCAAACAGCAACAAAACAAAGCTCTTGCTTTAGAAATAAAAGTGCCAACTAATAAAATTCACACAGACAAACTCCTCTGCAATTACTGTCTTCTCAAACTGGAGGTCTGTCATCTGTATTCCTGAAAGAGGTGGGCGTAACTGCAGCAAAGAACTGTTTACTTTGTGGGGGAAAACAGGGTGCTTAGGTGGGGATTAGTATAGATGGAAAGAAAGTAAAGAAACAAAACATCCTTTAGAGACAGCCCAACACTGTTCCAAAACTCTTCTAGGAATTTTGTCTGTATTTTCTCATTTAATCCTCACACCTACTTCCTGGCACCATTTGAGATGAACAACAAAGAAATACGCATTTTAACAAATAAAACAAATTGCCTTCTGACTGTATGTCAGCTTCCCTTTTAAGATATTTATGTGACAAATCTCATTTGACCCTCACAACCTTCTAAGTTATGCATTATTTTTATTCTATTTTAATAAACAGGGTTACTGACACATAGAAAAGTTTAGTAAGGGCTCAACATCACATGGGTTGGTGGAACAGAGCTTTGGATTCAAGTAGTTTGACTTCAGGATCTACAGACCTAACTACTGTACTAAACTTCTAACGGGGTAAGTCTCCCACTGGAAGAAGTACATACTCCTAGAGGCAGAGAGTACTGGTAAAGCACTAGCTCTTCACTGAGGCTGAAACCAGACTATTCAATTCCGTAGAACTGCAACGAAGATTCTGAGCTTCATATAAAGCAGAAGTCACTGAAAGAAATTTAAACATGAGAATGACAATTTTGTGTTTGATTTTCTGAAAGATCATTGACTTTTGAGGGATGGCAGATTGGGGTGAGATAGGGAGAAAGGAGGGAAACCAATAGCCTGTTGCACAATCCAGGTGGCAGCTAGAATAAGGGGTGTGGTGAAAGAATCAAGAGAAGTAGATAACATGAGATAAGGTAAGTAAAATACTAGATGGCAATTGCTTGGGTATGCATGTTTGTAACGGGGTGGGACTGTTGAGGAAGAGGCAGAGGGAAATGTCTAGGATGTGACCAGAATTTGCAGAAGGAACAAAGAGTTAAGAGTTTAAACTTCTTTGGAATTTAAGTTTTGCAGTCGAATCATTGGAAACTATGACTCTAGGGTATAGCTTAAATATCCTTCTCCCCACAACTCATTTCCTTTAGAAAGATGGATCTATAGCGTATTTGTATTTGTTCACATTCCATGCAATGCTCTGTGTACTTTAAGTATTTACTGCCATTAAAAGAAAGAGAATATGCTATAGCAATTCAAATTACTAACACAATGGTAAAGTGGAATAGACAGGAGCTGTGGAGTCAGGGAACTTCTTCAAACTAATACAAGACATCTAGAAAATCTAAGTTAAGCTTATACTTAATGGTGAAGACCAAATTCTTTACCCTACAACCAGGAACAAGGAAAAGATGTGTGCTCTCACCACTTTCATTCAACACTCTAAAAGACTTTCTAGCCTATGGAATAAAGCAAGAAAAAGAAAAGGTACACAGATTAGAAAATACAAAGTAACACTGTCTTTATTTGGAGAAGATACAATCATCTATGAAGAATATCTGTTGGAATCTATAAGAAATATTTTAGAACTAATAAATTTGGCAAAATGTAAAGGATACAAAATCAATATAAAATCAATTGTTTTTCTATATATTAACAATTAAAAAAGAATTAAAAACATACCTTTTACAATAGCATCAAAAATATGAAAGACAGAACAAATTTGAGAAAAATGCATAAGATCTATATACCACAAACTATAAAATATTGCAGAAATTGAAGAAGATCTAAATAAATGGAGAGCTACGCCCTTTTTATAGTTTGGGTGACTCAATTGTTAAGATGTAAATTACTGCAAAATGGATTTGCACATGCAACACCACCTCAATCAAAATCTCAGCAGGAATTTTGGTAGGAAATAGCAAGATTACTGTTAAATTCATATGGAAATGTATAATATTATAGCCAAAACAACTGTGGAAAAGAACAGTTGGAGGAGTTACACTACTTGATTTTAAGACTTATTATGAATCTATAGAAATAAATGTGGTGAATACAGTGTAATACTGGCCTCAAGATATACAAATAAATCAATGGAACAGAATAGATTCTTGCATATATGGCCAATTTATTGTTTTACAAGGGTGTAAAGCCAATTTATTAGGGGAAGAATAGTCTTTTCAACACACATTGCTGGAACTACCTGATTGCCACATGCAAAAAAAAAAAAAAAAATTTTGTTTCATTCCTTGCAATATAGAAACATTAACTCAAAATGAATCACAGATACGAATATAAAAGGTAAAACATAGAACTTTTAGAGAGACATATTTTTGGCCACGAGTTAAGTAACAAGTTCTTAAATTATCAAAAGCACAATCCATAAAAGAAAAAATCGATAAATTAGACTTCATTAATATTTAGAAATTCTGCTTTTCAATAGACACTCTTTAATAATAAAAAGAGGTGACAAAACTAGGAAAAATATTTACAATCACATATTTGAAATATATTCAGAATATATTTTTTAAAAACCATCAAGGCCAGGCGCGGTGGCTCATGCCTGTAATCCTAGCACTTTGGGAGGCTGAGGCAGGTGGTTTACCTGAGTTTAGGAGTTTGAGCCCAGCCTAGCCAACATGGTGAAACTCAGCTCTACTACAACTACAAAAATTAGATGAATGTGGTGGTGGGTGCCTATAATCCCAGCTACTCAGGAGGCTGAGGCAGAAGAATTGCTTGAAACTGGGTGGGCGGTTGCAGTGAGCTGAGATGGCGGCACTTCACTTTAGCCTCGGCAAAAGAGTGAGACTCCATCTCAAATAAATAAATAAATAAAATAAAATGAAAATTAAAAACCACCACAACTCAGTAATAAGTAAACACACGAGACAAATTTTAAAAGTTAAAAAAAAATTGAGCACTTTTTTGCCAAATAGAGTGTATAAATGACCAAGAAGCATAGGAAAAAATGTTCAACATTAGTATTCAGTAAGAAAATGCAAATTAAAATCACACGGAGATATCATTATACAGAATGAAATGCCTAAAATCTAAAAAAAGACCCTATTAAATGTTGATGACAATGTGAATTAACTCAAATTCTCCTATTTTGTCAGTGAGGATATAAAATGGTACAAGGACTTTAGTAAATAGTTTGGCAGTTCCAAAACAAGTTAAACATACACCTACCACTTGACTCAGATTCTACCGTATGGTACTTACACAAGAGAAATGAGGACATATGTCCATACAAAGAGCTGTCCATGTATACTCATAACAGCTTTATTTATAATAGCCTGAAACTAAAAGCAACACAAATATCCATCAACAAGTAAATGGATAAACAAATTGTGGTATATCCCTACAACAGAATATTACTGACAAGTAATAGAAAATTAACTGTGCACAAACAGACTAATATGAATGAATGTCTAAATAATTATATGGAGTGAAAGAAGACAGGCAACCAAAAAAAAAAATAAATAAAAAGAGTAAAAACTGAATGATTCCATTTACTAATCTGTAGTGACTGAAGGCATATTAATGGCTGCCTGGAATGGAAAAAGAACATGGAGTGGCACAAGGAGGCTCAAGGAAACTTTTTGGAGGAATAGGTATGTATATTATCTAGACTATGTTTCATGAGTGCATACATATCCCAGAACTTATCAGATTGCACACTTTATGTGTTAGTTTATTGCTATTTGATTACATTGTACTTAAATATAGCCACTTTCTTAAAAGCTTTATCTGTGCGCAAATAGGTTTTATCTTGAATTCTTAGAGCCTGTGTTTCTAAGCCTGTATTTTCAATCTGCATATATAGACCGGATCATTTCTAAAAGTGATAGAGGCCAACTTCTTAGATGTCTAGTGGGCTTTCCCTGACAGATGCATGTTTTGTTATGTGAGAAAATGGAAAGTTGGTTTCTCTTAAGATCCATTTCTGTCTCCAAGGGCCTAGAAAAATGTGCAGCCATACCTGACAGATGGAGAGCCAATCAGCACAGGGGCAAGGTTTGCCAGGCATATTCCTGGGCAACTGAAGTGCTCCCAGTTAAGGTGTTAAGTGGCCTAATATTTAGGGCCTCCTCGAATCACATTTGCTTGCTGCACTGACAAAGCCCTCTCATTCAGTGGAGGATCTGCTTTTCCTAGTCCTAATTTTCTTTCAAAGAAGAACCTTAAACCTTTGTTTCTGAACCTTTTCTTGGGATACAGTACTTGGTATATGACTCTCTTATAACTTTTAATGTGATTCTTTGTTTGGAGCTTAATTTATATATTTATAATGATGATAATAACTATATATCTAGCTCCTGTTGAGTTTCCCGAAATCTTTTACACACACTATCTTATTCAATCCTCAGAACAATCCTTTTTGTGATATTATTACGTATATTACAGATAAGAAAACTGAGAATTAAAAGGTTGTTTTCTCAAGAAAATACTGTGTTATTTTAGGAATGAATATTTAAACCCAGACCCAGCTGACTACAAAGCTGGTGAAACAAACTGCCTTTCTATCGCTTCTCATTTATTTTTTCTTTTTCCAAAATATTGAGACATCTTGCTGTAAACACAATATAAATTAGTAAATCTTTCCATTGAAATTGTACCCTATAGGAAATATCTGTTTCTTCCAGTAGACTATGAGGGCTGGGAACTCTTGTTGATCATTTTGTCACTAATTCCTGATACATAGTAGCTACACAATAAAGTTTGGCACAATGCGTATGTTAAGATAATCCAAGCCTAAAGAATTTTGCTTACTGTTAAAAAAAAAGAGAGAGAAATAGAGAAGAGGATTAAAGAAGAAAGTTTTTCATTTATGTATTTCCTAAGAAGGAGGGCGAGTTTAAGTGTTAAAAGCAAGAAAGTTTACCATTTTGGCTTTAGACTGGCGTTCGTCTATCTATTGGATTTGTCAGGATATCTTGGAAGCAGTAATTTGACTACTGCATCAGGAACTCTGGAATATCAGGATGGGACTACAGGGCTGAAACAAATTTAGAATCTAATTGCTGGGCACCAGAACCACAAGAAGTGTGTTTCTCACAAAAAATGAAAAAAAAAAAAAAAAAAGGAAAGAAAGAAAAAAGAAAAGAAAAATAGGGAGGCCATTGACAGCGGGACTATTTCCAGAAAAGTCAGAAACTGCACCGAGCTAGGTCAGTTTTACCTCACTGAATCAGCACTGGGGTAATAGCTGAGAAAGTACAACACCAGAAAAAAATAGCCACGGTAACTATACTTATTGAAATCTTACCATGTTCCAGGCACTGGTGCTAAGAGCTTTATATGTATTGCCTCATCTCTTCCTTTCAACAGCCTAGTAGTGAACCTATAAGAAATATTACACCTGCATTTTACAGATGATAAAACTGAGATACAAAAAGTTTAAGTAACTTGCCCAAGGTTAAACAAATAGAGGAGACAGAGCTGGCATTCTTAACTTTTGCACTGTGATAAGGCACCAAAGGAAGTCCCACCCTGTCACCCTGGTGTTGATCAGCTAAGGCTGGGTGTTGGGAGAGCTGGGCTATGGTGCTACTCCGAGCCGGTGTGAGCCCTTTTGGACCCAGAGGACAGGGGAGACTAGAAGTGGGTGACTTTTCCCCCTAAGAAGTCCTATTTCTGCGTGTTGGAGGCAGCAGAAGAACAAGTCAGAATCAGACTTAGGACAAGGGGTGGGAAGCACTGGGGTGTTGAGAGTTGCAATTCCCAAAGAAAAAGGAATGGGAAACTATAGTAAACCACACTTTCATCTGGACTCCTGTAGGATCCCATGTTTTTACTGATTCTTCACATATTGGCACATTCAGCATACATTTTTGTTGAGTGCCTACTATTTGCCAAGGCACTGTGATATCAGTGCTTACTGTGCAGTAACGATCTGCTTTCTCCTCTCCTCTAGTTCCCCAACTGCCTGGGAGTTCCTGGCAAGCAGGGACTATGATTTTTATCTCTGTGTAGTCAGTAAGGAACAAAATGCCTGGCATGTCTAGGTGAATGAAGAATGACTTGGATTTAAATCCTGGATCTGTCACGTGATAGCTGTGAAGCACTGGCCAAGTACTTAACTTCTCTGGATCTTAGTTACCCTGTCTATGAAGTGAAAAATTTCCATTTTGTAAGTATGTAAAGATCAAGGGAAATAACGCTTGTGAAAGCACTTTATAAAATGTGAAGTGCCATGTAAGTGTTACTTCTTGCTCTCTTTAGTTTTCTCTCTGGCTCCCCCTTCCTAGTTCTAATCTACTTCCTTCTTCCTTAGCGCTTTAACCACCCCCATTTCTGTTATTTAGTTACATAGCATTTCTTTAAATTGTACCTTTTTGAAAAGCAGACCAGAGGCAAAACATAATGAGGAGGTAAACATATACTTCAAGGACAAAATTTACTTTGAAAGCACAAGCAAGTGGATCTTCCCTCATAATTTTTGCATTGCTCACTCACCATCCACCTGTTCTCTGTGAGAGGGCTGGAGAACATTCTGTTCTTTGTGACTTTGCTTTGAGGACCAGGTTAAAACAATGAGGCAGATTCTGAAGGCTTCATCCACTGCAGCTCTTAGAGCCTCTTAAATACCTACTCTGTTCTGTCCTTCAGAGCCAAGTCAGCCAAGGCACAAACAAACATTGTATATTGTCTCTCCAGGGCCATACCAGGCTCTTCCACCCCCGCTAATGGGGAGAGCCTCAGGAAAGCCGTGACTCTACGGTTTTGACCTCGCTTCGCTGTTTCCAAAGAAGCTGGCCTTGCAGACTCATCCATGAGGATCTGAGCTCTACAAATTTGGCCGTCTGATGCAACAACCTTTTTAGAACCTGTGGGCATCCTGCACAACAGCTCAGAACTAGAGCTGAAGTGGGAGGGAGCTACTTACATAAAGATAACTTTGGTCTGAAAGACAAAAAAAGCACCTGCCTCCATCAAAAGTCTAAGTGACTTGCCGGAGGTCAAACAAACAGAGGAGAGCGAGCCGGCATACTTAACTCCTACACTACGATAAAAGTCATGTTTGTGAAAGCTACCTGTGTGCTGCTTCTGAAATCACAGTCCAGTGTGATTTCTCTAAACTATCAGAAAGGCAGTCATACCTTCAACCACTCCCCAGAACCCGTGGGCTCCTAATCCACAGCAAATCCTTTGTGATATAGATCCTGTTCTAGCTTCAGTCACCATGGATCTTCTGTTAGAAATTCCTCATTTTTTCATTTCATTCTTCTTTGCCTATGATGTGCTATCTGCCAGGCACTGTCCCTTGAGAAATCCCAACAGACCTTTCAAGATCCAATTCAAATGTTAAAGATACACTGGTTCATCTCAGAAGAATGCCTTGTTGAATGTTGAAACACTTTACTGGTGCCTCTGTTATAAAACTCTTGTGGACCTCCTCCCATGAGTTTGACATTGTTGACAGCAAAGAACTCCATTCCTTTTTGTTTTTCAGTGTTTGACAGATAAGAAACTGGTTTTTGGGGCACACTTTAAGGCTTCTCTGGTCTCTCTATGCCCACACCTACCTCTCTGCTTTTATGAGGCAAAATTTTCAACTAGGTTTACCAAATTTCACTGGTACCCAGAACACTAGAATTGTTCATTGTTCTTTGGGGAGATCTTTCAGAGTGCAAGTGGTAATGGTTGTATTCATAGCATATCTGTGAGCTGTCCTAGTTTCTCCTGATCTTTTTCTCCCCTGCCCTAATCCCTTCTAGTTGTATGACTAAAGGCTGAATCTGCATCATGACTGGAGTGGCAAATGGACCCCTGGACTGTGTCAAGCATCTCTTAATGCTTCTTTGCTTACTCCTTTTTCTTGAACACTAATAGATATTGTCGTTTGGCCTATCAGTCTTATTAGTACAGATAATTCGGTCTGTGTATTGCATGAATCTAGAATAGTTTCGGATTTGCTTGGTTTCAAGGCTATTTAACCGTAAGTAGTAGAGAAACAACATGCCATCTGTGTGGTTTATCCTGCTTACTAAGCTCTGGTATGTGGAATTTGAGACCACAGCTCTAAGTGAAATTAAAGGGTTGCTTTGTCTTACTTTGCCTCTTCACACATCTATTTATTCCAGGAAGCTCAAGTCAGCCAAAGGATGGTTGGGTCAACACAGGATTTAGGTTTCTTGATCAACACACATTCTCGCTATCATACAAATGCTATCTTCTGCAGAGCATTCCAAACATACTGCTCCAGGAGATAAGGAAATGAGGAATCAAATTATCCCATTTCCTGGAATCAAAGCCCTGATGTTATCATCAGCTCCCGTCTTTCTTCTGCCTTCTGTCTAGTCAGCCTGTTAAGTTCTGTCAATTCTACCTTATTAACTACTTTCATGACCTGTACCCATCTCATCCCCACCTCAACTGTCCCTGGCATATTCGGATGCCAAGAACCCAAGAATCCTGCACTTGGATTACTAAAATGATCCCCTAACTGGACATTCTCAGTCTATCCTCATGGTAGCTTGTAATGAGTTCAAATCTTGTTTCCCCTACTACTCAAAAATTTTAGAGGCCTTTCACTATTCATATCAGAATACTTAGGCTTGTGATTAAAAACAAAAACAAAACAAAATCCAACCATCCTGTACAATGTATTTTTCTTTTGGGAGGAGGTGGTTAACAATTACACAAACCTGGAATTAACATTCAAATATTTGAAGATTGCTTGCAAAGATACACACTTCCAGATGTATTTGAAAACTTAGATGATTTGACCACACTGCATCAGAATTCCCAAAGAGCAATCATTATCTAGAGGTGAGCGTGGGATTTTTAAGTAATCTCTGTGCTCCTGAAGTCATGGCAGAACCCTCCCCACACAATGGATATATATGCACATTCTCTGGCAACTCAATACCCACACGGCTGATTCCTATCAATAAAATTGAAACCTTTCTCTCAAAAAAAAAAAAAAGACCTCTTAATTTAATGTTTGAGAACTTGACAACTAAGGTAGACTGAGTAATCCCTCCAAATATGCCCACATCCCTATCCCTGGAACCTGTGAATGTGCTACCTTATACCCTAAAAGGGATTTTGCGGATGTGATTAAGTTAAAGATCTTAAGATAGGGAGATTATCCTGTATATCAGGTGAGCCCAATGTAATCATCAGGGTCCTTATAAGGAAAAAAAAAAAAAAAAACAAAACCCAGCAGGAAGAGATATCAGAGGGGAGATATGACATGGAAGCAGAAAATAAATGGATTGAGATCAGAACCTAAGAAACATTGGCAGCCTCTAGAAGCTGAAAGGGGCAAGGAACAAATTCTCCCCTGGAGCTTCCAGAAGGACACAGTTCTGTCTACACTTTAATCTTAGCCCTGCAAGACTTATGTCAGACTTCCGACCTCCAGACCTGTAGGAGAATTAATTTGTGTTGCATTAAATCACTAATTTTTTGGTAACTTGTTACAGCAGCGATAAAACTTCACCCAAACTTGCTTTTTTCAATTCACCTTCTTGAATATCTTTCTGTATATCTGATGTATCACTGAGAAGAGATCACTCACCCTTCTCTCAATGCCATATAATTTCTGAATTCACGACTTTGCTTGGGCATCTGTTTGGGTTGCCCATTTCCCCATCTGGAGTCCAAATTCTTCACAGCTCTCAAATGCCACTTCCTCTGGAAACTTGTTTGTTTCCACTCTGTTGGGCTTCACTGGATATAAGCTGATTGCTTCATCTTTATACTCTGCTCCCATATTATTGGATGCTTGCAATGTGCCAGTCTTGGTGTTCATTATTTACTTTCCTTTTCTTACATAATCATCCCAAAGAGAGGCCCTTGCATGTGTGCCTTCATGTGTGGACACCTCAGCCTTCATGCTCAAGTACCCTTAATTTTCTCTGCAAATCCCTGCTCCTTGACCACCTGTCATTTATAAGGGGTCCCCACACATGACTTGCAGTTTTAACTCAGGAATATAAACCAGAAGAAGTCTATGCAGGTTCCAGAAGGCGGCTTGTACTACCTGGCTTAGGAAGTTTGGGGTTCTGTATATACAGGATATAAACCAGAAGTTGGGTTCTGAGTACTCATGTCCCCTTGGCACCACAGAATCCTCACCCTTTGAGGAAAGGCACAGCCAGAGGAGGGCCAGAATGGGACCCTCCAAAGTGCAGAGACTGAGGCAGAATCCTCTCTTCTCTGGGACTGGGAAGTACTGGTTTAAAAGTCTTATGTTGATGACTTATGTTCTCAATGGCATATACCATCCATGAGGGTAAAGATGGTAGTGGACTTTTTCTTTTGTCTCTGCATGACCCTACTAGGTTTTGGAATGTGTGTTGAATTGGTTCTAACTGAACTGAAATTCACAGTGTGTGTAGACGGGTCCTGAATTTACTGCCTGCCTATTGTATATCAGTCACTAAGCTAAGAGTTTTACACATTCCCTTATTTGATCCTCAACAACTTTTGAGAAAGATATTGAACCCAGATTCAAAAAGTACATTCCAGTAGAATGAGTAACTTGGTCAAGATCACGTAGCCAGTAAGTGGTGGAGTTTGGATTTGAACTCACATCTGCCCATCTTCACCTGTCTCTTTTATGCTTCTTCATGAATGCACTAATTATTCTTGTAGTGTTTTATTGAGTGCTTACTAAATGTGATAGGTATTGCAAATGACTGCTGGTGATATGACATTGAGTAAATCAGATATTGTCCGTGACCTTATGGAGCTTACATTCCACTGAGATAGTCTCAGAAATAAGTAATCACATTTATTTCTATGGGATGTTTGATAACAGAGTAAGTAGCTAGTGCACAATCTGTCAAGATACAGCCTCAAATTGCTAAAAGTAGACCTTCAGTTGGTGTGACAAGATGTGGGAAGCAGTATTATCAATAGCAGGCAGGTCCCAAAACCTCTCAAACCATGCTACATTGGGCCATTTAATCACATTTACAAAGCTTCACAATTAAAGAAATATACAATTAGCACACTTTGGTGAATAACCATAATCCTGCATTATAGATATTACTTCTTATATTTCTCAGACTGGAATGGCCTCTATTAGAAAACGTGCAAGCATTTCATAATGTGATGGAATTAAATTTGTTAACTTACCATGGCACTTAATTTTCTCTATTATTAGTATGAATATGAAAATCACATTTGGCATGATATATCAGCATGATAGTGTTTGGGGATAGTGTTAACTACTCTAACCCAATCTCAGCTAGGCAAATTGACACCAACTTTTGCACTTAAAAATATTACACACAAAAGTGCAAAAATATCAGAAAAGTTATTCAAGGTCATCCAGCAAATCAGAGGCCAAGGTGGATAGCGAGGTGGAAATAAGGTTTTATGAAAGTAGTCCTGGTTGCTGAAAGTATGGTGTGTGTTTATCTGCCTCACACACCCTTCTCCACTCTTTCACCTAACATTTTACAAAGAGGGAAGAAAACGCTTTCAGGATCTGCATACGGCGTGAGGAGTGAATTCAGTGTTGCTTTTAATGGAAAGCTCTGAAGGCAAAGCTTACCAGAGCAGAGTAACAGTTGTAACACATACAACTGCCCCGTTACGCTTGTGTCACCATCATATGCAAGCTTATTATTTTTTAATTAGGAGCTTCAGTGTTTCGTTAAACTGTAAATGTGTCAGGACCTGGGGATTTGGTTATACGCTAAACTGTGTTGCATTTACTCTTCATGGAAGCTTTTGGGAGATACAAGGTCAGTTTGCAAAAGGCATGTTATTATCATGGAATATAACAGTTAACATTTTTACTAAGCATTTGCCATTTTCCAGGCATTGGGATGAACCTATTTGCATTCATGTATTAAGCCAATTGACCAACCAAATCATACATATTCTTTAAACTCTTACTGTGGTCCAGAGACTGTATTAGTAGCATTTTGGTGGATGGATAAGTGATAAATAAAATCCTTCAAGACTCAGTTCTTTAGGATGTTATAAAAAACATAAAATACATGCTCACAGAGCTGAAATGGAAAATATGCTCCAATGAGCACCAGAATACAAGAACAATTAAGTGTCTTCTTTTATTCAGTCTCATTCCTCCCTAAGATTCCCCCATCTGGGTGCAAATCACCTCTGTTCGTCCATCTGTTAGCCCAAGGCACAAATGCTGTGGTCACTCTTGATTTGTTCTCCTTGTATCAATTCCATTGCCATGTGCTGCCTATTCAATCACCAAAATACACTTCAGTCTTCTACTTTCCTCTTATTCCTCTCCCCTCAACCTAAGCTCCTTACTTGCACTTTGGAATAACCTCTCAACTAATATCCTCAATACTCAAACTAATATCCTCAATATTCTTGCTCTCTCTAATCCATTCTCCGTACTCAAGCTAGTGGGATTTTGTCAAAACACAGATCAAATTGTTTCCCCTTTGCTTAAAAATCTTCAGTAGCTCCCCACTGCTTTATTAAATGTACTCTATAAGCTCCTGGCTTACCTGTTACCCTAAATCATCATTCTCCAGTCTCACTGACCTTCTTTTGGTTCCTTCTATGCACTTCAGGGTCTTCAAAGTGCTGCTCCCTCTGCCTTAAATGCTCTTCCCACCAGTTGTTACCTGGCAGGCTGCTACATGTCCTTCAGATCTCAGCTGGAAAAATCTTTCTCTAGGGAGTGCTCCCAGACTTTCAAGTCAAAAGTAGATCTCGATTACTTCTCTTTCTCGCATGTTGCTTCTCTCTCATAGCATGTACTCACACACTCTATGTTGCCATACAGTTTATCATGTTATATGCTTAATGTCCACGTCATACACCAGAATGACAACTGCCAACAACCTCAGTGCCTAGAGAGAGCCTGGGTCATATTTGGCATTCCGCAGATATCTGCTGCAGGAATGAAAGAGTTAATACATCAATTCAGGGAACAGAACCTCTGCACGTGCAGATAAAAAAAAAAAAGGCTCCTTCTGTTAAAGAGACAAGGTGGGGCACTGGGAGGAAGTAGAATTTTAGGTTTGATCCTAAAAGATCCTGTCAGATTAGAAACACAATGGGTGAGGGGATGATTGGGGCAGGTATTCCAAACAGAACAAATAGATGCATCTGGGTTTGAGTCTAGGTCCTATTACCAGCTGTGTGGTCTGGTTGAATTGTATTACCTCTCTTCTTTTCCGTAAATAATTAATATAGAAGATTTCTCCCTCTCTGAACCCTTGTAAGAGTCCAGTGAGATGTGGATTATGGAAACCTTCTGAAGATCACCAACCAAAAAGGGACCTGAGAAGTATTTTTAATATTTACATTTTCACATTTAGTTGTACACGTTTTACTGACAACTTGGTCCAAACCTCTGATCTTTGTCAGCTAGGTCCCCTTCAAATCCAGTAAATCCCTTTGCTTCACTGCTTTTGCTGCCATTTCCTGCCAGTGTGAGCAAACGCCATGGAAATACTTGGCCTGCTTCACATGAGCTACATATATTGTTCTCTGGTGTAGTGTTGCTGCCCAGGCTCTTTGCACCTGGTTCCAGCTAGATGTTCTTTGTTTAATAAGTATGTCTTACAAAGCCAAAATAACCACGCACACATGGAGAGGACTTGAGCCCTGACCTAGCAGTAGAGAGCTTGTAGCCTCGAAGTGCTGAGGAACAAGGAAATAAAGGATCTTAGACAAGAAACTTAAGCTTTTCATTGCTCCCTGGTCATCTGTGTTGGCAGGAGAGGTGTCTTGTGTTTGAGGGCTTAGGGATGTGAGCTAATATTTACTTGCATGCATGATGTGCTGAGTTTTCCAGCAGTTGTATGGCTATGCATTTAATATCTCTATTCATCACCAGTCTATTCCAGGCACTATGAAAAACTGCCATATTTTGAGCATCTCTTATGGGCTAGGCACTTGGCTGTATCCTTTACCTGTTTTATTTTATTTAATCCCCAAAGAAACTCTGTGAAGCAAGTATTATTATACGCATTTGATGAATAAAGTATTTTAGGGTGATGGCTTCACACTGTGGTATTTACCAGAAACTCCTGGAGGGCTTGTTAAACTACAGATTGCTGAGCTTTGCCACCAGAAGACTCTCATTCAGAAGGTCTGGGGTGGAGCCTCTGAATTTGCATTTGTCACAAGATCACAGATGATGCTGATGCTGCTGAGCCAGGTACCACACTTTGAGAATCACCGTCTTAGAGAATCAGGGACCAGTATCCACAGCTAGTATTCAGGAGGACAGGGAAACAAACCTGGATCCAGCAGAATTCGACAACCATGCTCTTCCCGTAGTATTATACTTGCTCATTTCAGCAAAGGCTGGAAGGTGAACTCTTTTAGAGGAGTGAAGGTGTGAGGCGAGAAAAGAAAACGGAAATGGAAGAGGGGATGAGACAAGCAGGTGGGAGAAAAGCCCCAGCATGTTCAGTCCTGAGGGCTTGAGAATTACCTAGGTGTACCTGACTTGGCCTACCCTGTGACTCAGAAGTTACTGAGTTCATGACAGAAAGGTTTCTTTTCTTTCTTTTTTTTTTGAAGCAATATATCATGAAAATGATCTACTAGAAGATGGAAAGAAGACTGTTCTCATGAAGATAGTTTCTGAGTGAGACTCAATATTTTTTTTGAACCTAAATATAAGCAGCTTCCCCAAGTGTCAGGGCTTTGCAGGTCACTTTGCTTCTCTGTCAATGTTTTTTTTCCACAAATATTGATAATAATAATGCCCACCTAATAAAAAGGTGGCAAGGAACACAAATACAAGCTACGGTGAACCACAAAGCACGTGGCTGATGTTAGTTTGATCCTTTGTTAAATTTCAACAGGCTGATAATAGTGAAATCATCAAAAGCATGCATGATTTGGATTCATCTGAAGCTTCCAATGTGCCTACAGTGGGGTTAAGAGGCAAGTGTCACCTGCACCTGTATGTTACTGCACCACTATCCACATTGGCAGAGATATGGAATCAACATTAGTGTCCATCAAGGGATGGCTGGATAAAGAAAGTGTGGCATATATACACAATAGAGTGCTATTTAGCCATAAAAAATAGTAACTTCTTTTGCAACAACATGGATAGAACTGAAGGCCATTATCCTAACTGAAATAATTCAGAAACAGAAAGTCAAATACTGCGTGTTCTCACTTGTAAATGTGAGCTAAATTATGTGTGTACATGGACATATAGTGTAGAATGATAGTGAAGCCTCAGAAGGGTGAGGGAATCAGTATACTCAGGGGTTGGATGATGAAGAATTACTTAATGTGTACAAAGTAATTTATTTGGGTGATGAATATCCTAAAAACTCGGATTTCACCACTACACAATCTATGCATGTAACAAAATTACACTTGTACCTCATAAATTTATAAATTTTAAAACACAAGAGCGTCCATACAGATTAGATATAGATATAAATATAGATATAGATATAGACATATGAGGCAAGTTGAGGAGAAAGGTAGTGGGACAAAAAGGTGAGTACAAACCCTGAGGGGAATGTCCCAGGTCTCCTTAGAGAAGGGGAGAGGTGAGAAATTCTCACACTGTATCTTATTCTAGCATTTTATTAACAGTACCCACCACCATGGATTGGTGACATTTATCTTATATAAAAGCCTCAGGGCACAAATGGGAGCCGAACAGTAGAGTGGTTAAGACTGGGGGCTTCTATGCCAGCCTGCTAGCATTCACATTCTTTTCTTCGCACTTAATAGCTGTGTGATTTGGGCAGTCACTTAACTTCTGTAAATCCCAATTTCTTCTCTGTCAAGTTGGAACAGCAAGACTATATACAACATATGATTTCTGTTAAAATTGAATATCTTAATGCACTGACATACATTTAATAAAACATTTCAAGGAATAAATGGACACACACACACACACACACACACACACACACTTAGTAAGATTCACAATTTTGCTGAGAGATGACTCAGCCCAACAGCTCCCTGAAATATGTCTCCTTCTTTCATCTGACTTAAACGTGGGTTATCCCTTGTCTCCTTTTTCCTTTGCATGAAGCTTCCCTCTCACTCCAGTGGCACAGAACACCTGAGAACATGAGTGAATTACCCCAATGGCTTCTCTCACGGTCACAGATGCAAACCAGATGGGAATGGCAGGCAAGGTGACATTAAAGTATTGATGAAGAAAGCACTTGCTTTGCATTTAAGGAAGCCAAATTGTACAAGAAGGCATGGTGACCTCTGCTGTACATTGGGGAAGAAAAAAATAGGCAATTTGCTTGCACATGGTCATGGAAAAATAGCCTTGGGGGGAAATTACTTATGTAGTGAATTTATGTTGGGTTGTAAGACAGATTATACTATCAGCAGATGAGGTCAGAAGAGCAGGGCGGACGGGTGGTGAGTGAAGTGGCTTGCATGGGAGAGGTTGCCTGAACTATATGTGAACACTGAAATAGCTGGTGACATTTTTTTTAATATGCTGGGTTAAAAATGTATCATTAAAAAAAAAAGCTAAACCTGACATTTATTTTGCGTGTATTTTATATTCCTATATAGCAATATTTGAAGTATAACAATAAAAAATAGCATTAGACCTCTTGATAAGAAGAAGGAACACTTAGAGACTTTTTAGCATTGCTATGTATTGTTGGTCTCTTCTGTAGATTTCAAATTCAAATGCCTGGTGGGGCCAGACAGGAAGTGTTAGTGACTCCAACAGGACAAAGTCAGGAAGACAAGAAGGAATGGTGGGGACTGAAGTGAAATGGAACAAACACACCCTGTTAGAAGGGGGCAGCTGCTTCTCAGCTCCAAGCAATGGAGGGCTTAGTATGAACAGACAGTTCTCTAAAAAACACATTTATGCAGCCAACGAACATGAAAAAAAGCTCATCATCACTGGTCATTAGAAAAATGCAAATCAAAAACCACATAGAGATACCATCTCATGCCAGTTAGAATGGCGACCATTAAAAAGTCAGGAAACAACAGATGCTGGAGAGGATGTGGAGAAATAGGAACACTTTTACACTGTTGGTGGGAGTGTAAATTAGTTCAAGCATTGTGGAAGACAATGTGGTGACTCCTCAAGGATCTAGAACTAGAAATACCATTTGACCCAGCAATCCCAATACTGGATATATATCCAAAGGATTATAAATCATTCTACTACAAAGACACATGCATGCATATGTTCATTGCAGCACTGTTCACGATAGCAAAGACTTGGAACCAAACCAAATGCCCATTAATAATAGACTGGATAAAGAAAACATGGTACATATACACCATGAAACACTATGCAGCCATAAAAAAGGATGATTTCATGTCTTTTGCAGGGACATGGATGAAGCTAGAAACCATCATTCTCAGCAAACTAACACAACAGAACACCAAACACCACGTGGTCTCACTCATAAGTGGGAGTTGATCAATGAAAACCCATGGACACAGGGAGGGGAACACCACACACTGGGGCCTGCTGGGGGGTGGGCAGGTAGGAGAGGGGTAGCATTAGGAGAAACACCTAATGTAGATGTTGGGTTGATGACTGCAGCAAGCCACCATGGCACATATATACCTATGTAACAAACCTGCACGTTCTGCACATGTACCCCAGAACTTAAAGTATAATTTAAAAAAAAGAAAGATCTCCTTTTGGCTTTTTCAGAAGACACTAGAAATCTAATATCATTTGTGATATGCCTGATAGTTTAATATTGATTGAATATAGTTAAAGAATGCTATGAGTCAAACAAAACATACCTTTGAGACACGTCTGGCTGTCAGAAAGTGACTTCTGGTTTATGCAGACATCAGCAGGTACCACATGTGGAAAGGATTCTCATACCTGTAGGTTTTACCCAGGGCTTTGTGTATTTAAGCCCCATCACTCTTTTCACACACTGTGCAGGCAACACTTTCTCCATTAAAGGAAGTGAAGGCCAGTCTAGCTCTGTTTAGGAGAGGCATATGTGCACATGGCTTTGAAGCCAGATCTATTTGGAACTAAGGCCTGGCTCCATCACTTACTAGAACTATATGGGATTGGGCAGCCCTCAGATTCCTCATCTGAACCCAGGTGATAACAGTAACTAGATCATAGGGTCATTGCAAGGATTAGATAAAATTATTCTGTAATGTGTTCAGCAAAATTCTAGACACATAGTAAGCATTCAATAAATATTATTCTTACTAAAAAAAATCCTGGCCCCTCTTACTATATTTTCTCATTAGACCATTGCCTCATTCTTCTACATTTCTGCCTTTATCCGACTCTTCATTACTCAGATGTGTGCCTGTGTACTGGTCCTGCACATATTCTTTGCCTCAAAGGCGGGTTGACTTTTCAGGTTCCCACCCTCAGCACTCTGTTAGGCAGTAATTACACCCTCCTTTCTGATTATACTTAATGAATGATCTTAGGTAGTGGTTAAGTGTAGAACAATAGAATTTTCCACCCTTGGTGGTGCTGGTAGGAACTTGGATATATATCTGACTCAAACCTCTTCTTGTCTAGAATCCCTTCTTTAGGGTCCCTTATAGAGTCTTCCTTGCCTTGTTTGAATTCTCCCATAGATGGGCCACTCACTAGCTAGAAAAGAACTTGTTTATTGGTTGGACAGTTTGGATTATTATAACATTTTTTGTGAGGCTCAACTAAAATGGACTCTCCTGCAGATTGTAACATTGGCCCTAATTTTGTTTCTCCTCAGGAGTAAAACAGAATATGATTAAATGAAAGAGTATAGTGGACTATAGGCATAGGTGTCTGAAGTTTATCATTTGAGTTAGGTCATAACGAAAATCAACTTATGTCTGAGTTATTGAGGTGTTCTGTTCCTGACTACACACGGTAACACAAATCATGCATATGTGAGAAATGTATATGTGAATTTGAAACTATTATGTATAAGAAAAACTTACTTTGTACAATATACAGGAGGAGATCTACCAAGAGTTTTTAACTGAAATCGATCATGGATTATGTCTTTATGCAGAAGAGCAATATAAATTACTGATGCAAGGCGGTCTGTTGTTTAGATGTACAAACCACGTGTCTCCGTCTCCTACGGCTTACTACCAAGTGTAATGGTAATGGTTGACTTCCCTTTCCAGTAATATAGAAGCCAACGCTTGCTGTATCTGTGGAGGATCATTTGGTTGCTGCTTACATTACGCACCAACATGCTCTCATGCTAAGCTTGTAGGCTGCTCACAGATAGGAGGTTTTGAATATCTCATCTTGACTTTGCATGTTTTGCCGCAACTTTGGAGGATAGCATTTAAGCTTACAAATTAAGCTTAGTGAACATTTATTGAGTACCTTCTATATACCAAGTACTATTTTATCCATAAGGGTAAAATGTAAATAAAATGTAGTCCATTTTCTCCAGGGTTTTTTGGTATAGAGATACCTAAACTGATAATTTTGAGATAATATGGGAAGTGCTATGACCAACAGGCATGCATCCAGCCCACGAGAACAGAGAGAAAAGAATCGAGTAAAAAGTGGGATGAGATGATGCCTCATGTGAATCGTGCAGGTTGAGTAGGAGTTACTAATGACAGGCAAGGTTTATGAAGTGCTAAATGTGTGTCAAGCAGTAATCTAAGTGCATTTACATGTCTTGGCTCACGAAATCTTTATGTAAACATTATGACGTGGGTGTTATTATCTCTTCATTTTTATAAATGACTAAATTGCAGCGAAGAAAGGTTAAAAGGGTTAGGGAGGGTCAAATGACTAGTAAGCAAAAGAACCAGAATCTGAACTCCAGAAATCTGACACCAGGACTGATAGTTACCAGGGTGTGCTGCTTTATTTTAGTCCAATGGAGATGTATGTGAAGGTCATGCCTAGCAGAAGAAACAGCATGACAAGCGGGAGGTATGAGCAGGTATTATGAGAATATAAAGTATGAAGCAGAAGGAGTCAGGAGGTAAGCAAGAGAAACAATGAACAGAAAGGTTTTGAGAAAAGGGTCTTCTGGCTGCAGTTGAAGCCTCCAGCAAGCAGCCCATGAGGAGGCATCTCTAATGGTTTATGGGAGGGATGTGAAGAGAAGGTGAAAGGAGAAGCAGCTCTCAAAATGACTGGGTTAACTTGCCTGACAGTTTGGTGGGGTAACATCAAAGTCAAATTCATCTAGTATTACAAAAATAATGTGACATTTCTGTCAAATGGAATAAATATATCTGTTCCACTTTTTGCCATTTTATATTAGTAAAAATAAAAATTATTCATATAAACTTTTACAAAGTAGGTTTTCTTCTTAGATGCTCAGACTCTCTTAGTACAATTTCTCTAGATGGGGGTTTCGAGTAGCCTAATCTCATATATTAGGGAGAGAACATGGTAGTAACTGGTTTAGTCACCTGCAGAAAGGAAGGTGGAGCATTAGGAGACGGCTTATGAAGAACTGGGCATGTCCTTAAGAAAATATAATTATGGCTGAATGAGGTGCCTCACACTGGAATCAAAGTTCCCAGTACTTTGGGAGGCCAAGGCAGGCGGATCACTTCAGGTCAGGCATTTGAGACCAGCCTGACCAACATGATAACACCCCATTTCTACCAAAAATATAAAAACTTAGCTGGATGTGGTGGCATGCACCTGCAATTCCAGCTACTTGGGAGGCTGAGGCAGAAGAATCACTTGAACTCAGGAGGCAGAGGTGGTAGTGAGCCAAGATCGCACACTGCACTCCAGCCTAGGTGACAGAGCCAGACTCCATCTCAAAAAGAGAAGAAAAAGAAAATATAACTGAATCTTGACTAGAGGGAGGAAATCTTAACAGATTTATTTAAGTTCAACATGGCTGAGGTAGGCTACAGTCAGTCATATTCCTGAGTACACAGATGGACTACAGTTCCCAGACTTCCTTGCCTTTTGGTGTGGCTATATGAGTGAGTTCCAGCCAAAGGAATGTGCCTAGGAGGATGACTAGCATATCTAAGCTTAGAGCATACAAATGATCTGTTCTTGTTCTTTCTTCCTCTTCTGGCTTCAGGCGAATGAGTATGATGATTTTGGAAGCCCCATGTTGAACATGGTAGAGCCACAAACTTAAAAAAGTATGAGTCTCTGAATCACCACATAAAGGAGAGGTGCTTATTAGTTAAGTATAGTCTTTGCATCTTACCTAAGTAGAAATAAATGATGTTCAGCACTTAGGGAGGCCAAGGTGGGCAGATCACTTGAGGCCAGGAGTTCGAGACCAGCCTGGCCAACATGGCATTTCTACTCAAAATACAAAAAGTTAGCCAGGCATGATGGTGCATGCCTGTGGTTCTAGCTGCTTGGGAGGCTGAGGCAGAAGAATCACTTGAACCAAGGAGGCGGAGGTTGTAGTGAGCCGAGATTGTGCCACTGCATTCCAGCCTGGGCAACAGAGTGAGACTGTCTCAAAATAAATAAATAAATAAAATAAAGAAATGATGTTATGCTCTTTAGATTTGGGAGTTTGTTACAGCAGCTAGCACTTAGCTAATATAGTCATTGGAGATACATATATGAGTGAAAAAATTATGAAAAGTCAGAAGCCCATTAGCATAAATCACACCCTGACCTAGGAAGAGAACAACTGTCCTGAACTCAGATATTGAAAGGCAGATATTGAAAGCAACTCAGACTATTCTGTTGCCATCCAAGGCTATGCATGAGCTATGGGTCCAGAAGCCTTGAAGTCAAGCCCCAGTTTTATTAGCTCATCCTGGGCAACAGTTTAAATCCATTAACCTCAGGTTCCTCTTTTATGAAATAGGGAAAGAAAACTGTCCCTGACTTCTTCCCAGTTTCTGTGAGGATGAAATGGGATTCTAGTTTGGATAGTCCATCCTTCAGAGGCTGCAAAGTGCTCAATTGAAAGTTAATTATTAGTATTAATTACCAGAGACACATATGTGACTTATCCATCTTTTTATATTATTTCTTCCTCTTCTCAATTTCCTTCAAGTGTTTCTATGACTCAAGTGCCTAAAGCCCTTCCCAGAAACTTGAAACATTTATCAGTGCTACTTTTGTGAAAAGGAATAGGATGGGGAGACCCAGGAAGGCATTTCCAACCCATGCGAGTGGTCCATGGATTGGGATTCTGGAAGCAGAAATGGTTTATAGTCTTCAGCATCATTAGGGTGGTTTACAGTATGGGTTCGGAATCAGAAAGATTTAGGAGTAAACCCTGGTGTCTCTCATTTCCTAACTGTGTGACCACGGAAAACCTGAGCTGTAGTTTCATTATACAGAAGATAGAGATAACAATATTGTTTCATGGGGTGGTTATGAGGTTGAATTAGTTAATGATGGTGCCTGGCATGTACTGACCACTCAATGCACATGGGCTACTGTTAACAGTTACTCTGGCTCCGGAAGTTCTACCTCTCACAATCTTCAAGGAAGAACCAGGGAAGCCACCCTATAATTGCTGCTGGCATTGCTTATCCTTGTAACGTTTAACATTACTTCTAATGATGTATTGAAATGTAAACACTGAAAGTGATTTGGGTTTTGTTGTTGTTGCCTTGCTAAAAGGATATACATCTTTGAGAAGCTTTTAAGCTCTCAAGTCACTCTTTCGGCCAAAGGCTGCCTCAAATTGAAATAATGAATTCCTTTATTCATTCACTTTGGCTTAATTGACAATAATGGCTACACTTTATATTTTCCTTTTCCTCCCTTTTCTTATGCCCTACTAGGTGCTGCAGACTTGGAATATTTTTAATATGTACTTTTTCCCTCCCAGCTTCCGATGCCTTGGTTCATTCTTTGCAAAATATAGAAGCAAGGGTCTTGGAGCCACTAACTGGACTTGTGGGACCTTCCAATATTATCCTCTCTAGGTCTTATTTCCTTCATCTGCAGACAAAGAAGAGGAACTGAATATTTTCTAAGGTTCTCACTCAGACAGCTTAGAACTCAATGTATCCTGCACTCGTCATTCATTTATTCAGCGAATAGGTATTGATTTCATACCATGCATAGGTCCACATTGCAGTAATTAATTTGCTGCAGTATAACTGTTTGCATCTCAGCAGTGGGGAAAAAGATATAAAATGGCATTATCACTGTCTTCAGGAGCTTATAGTCTTTTAGGGGAGGTGCAAACAATTTCACTGTGGTAACCTAATTACTGCAAGAGAGGCTTAGGTAAGTTTCAGAAGAGAATATCAAAGTGGCCGTTGCCAGTGGTGGGTCACGCAAGGACACGATCATTAAAGTAATTAAAATAAGCAAGTGAGAGAAATCTCGCTTCCATGGTAGCCTTGCCCTCCAGAAGCTCTCAGTCTAAAGCAGGATATAGTGGGAAAACCATAATTCAGTATGTCAAGTTCTGTGGTAGAAGAATAAACGGGGTAATTTACACACAGCGGGATAAGTGACTAGTTGGTTCAAGTTACTATCCCTTGGAGCTATAAAACTGTTTGCTTCAAAATAAACCTAGAGGAAATTATCACAGGAATATCATTTTAAAATGAAATATATTAACTTATGACATGACTGTTGTCTGCTATGTGCTAGACAGTGTGCCAAGCATGACACAATGGTAGACAAGACATTTCTTCCAACATATGGTGTTAGGAGGGAAAACAAGAAATGAAACCAAAACTTGTCAAAATTTAAAACCAGAGAACCAGGCTCGCTGCCCTAGCTCCTCCACTTATTAACTGCATGACCTAGAGAAAATCACTTGACCTCTCTACTCATCTCCCTGGTATGCAAATGGCGATATTAATAGGTACAAGTGAGAGTTGTAAAAGGGACAAGGTTCAGATAAAATAAGGGTTGTGAAAGTGCTTTGTGGGCCATTAAGGACTCTACTCATGTTAGTGATTATCATAAGGGAAAAAAGGGGAATTGGTTGTCCTTAACCTGAGATGAGAAAATGCAATGATTTCCACTTATAATGACCCATACATCCTCAGGACTTCAAGGTCATATACATGCTGTTGGCACCCCAATCTATTTCCTAATTAATCTCCTTTTTCAGATGCTGATCAATAATAACTGCCTATTGGACTTCTCTACTTGGCCTTCTCCCCATCACCTCATGCTTGACATGGCCAGAATTAAATTCAACTTCTGCCCTTTTCCCCCTCACTTCAGATTTTCTCTGGCTCCCACATTTCCCTTTATAGTAAACAGTTCCCAAATCAGAACCCAGTCCCTTCTCAGCCCCACATTCCACTGGTTGTGAAGTCCTGGATGGTTCTCAAGTTATTCCCATGCTTACCTCCACTACTTAGTTCAGCAATCATCATCTCTCCTCCGCGCTATTGCAATAGCTCCTTTAGTGCTGCCCCTGCCTCGAGTCTCTACACTCTCTCCCCTCCAACCCATCCATCCTACTACCCACAGATTGAGTCCTTACAATGATAACTAGACCATACCACTCTTAACCTTAAAAGTCTTCAGTGAGTCCTCATGGCATGCTCTGATAGCTTAATAATTTAAGCTATTTAGGAGAAACATGAGGTTCTTTGTGACCTGGATCCTGTCTCCCTTTCCAGCCTCAGTTTACCAATTTCTTGTTTACCAAGCTACTTATATTGAGCTGCCTATTTCTCTTCTTTGTACCTCTGCTCATGATATGCTATGGGCCTCAGACTCTCTTTTCCTTCTCTTTTACCAACAGCATTATTTAAATCAAGGTTCACCTCAAGTATCACTTCCAGGAAGAAATTCTTGGAAATACCTTCCAGGAGGGAAGGCTTATGCCCTTCTCTTGCACACACACTGTGGCTATATATGCTTCTAACACCATCCTTGTTCCACTGCACTTAGTATCTAACCTATCTTAGGCTCTTGTGGATGCAAAGGAGCCCTCTTCTTGGAGTCAATAACTATATTTATGTATCTCTAGAACTACATGCTGATAAATATTTGCTCCCCAAATAGCCAATTTTCTGATATTTGCAAAATAACAAGGCCTTAGAATTTTGAAGGGAAATCAAAGAATGAAAGTAAAAGGGAAAAAGACAAGGAGGGAGAAAAGCAAAGGAAAAAGGAAAAGAGAGAGAGAAGACAAAGGACCATGTGAACTGATGGAAACAGAAGTTGTTCCTTTAACATCTAGACATGTCAAGAACTCCTTGTAAAGAGGGTCTGGTAGACTCCTCAGTTGATCACACGGCAAACCCTTTGAAAAGATGGACCCTTATCTAGATCTAGTGTTCTTGATTTTCCTTTAAAGCCATAATACCAATTTTCAGGTATTCCAACATTATCATAAGTAATTTCTTAAGAAGCTCTCCTGATGATGTCACCTTGCCCAAATGTGCAGCTGTGGGTTGTCCTGTACATCTGAGTGGCACTACTAGGTGAAGATCTGCAAAAAGAATATTTGAAAAGGAATGTTTTCTCATTTTTTGTACTATTGAAAAAGGCCAGATGTTTGGATAACTCAGATCTCATCCATCTAGAACTAAAATAAAGATACAATTCTTTATGTTGATGTTGTGGTGTTGTTCTTTTGTTTGATCTAAATAAATTTTATAAAATCTCATTAGTCTTATGACTTCCTCCTCAATTGTCCCCTAGGACCTCTGGGAGTTTCTAAATAGTGCCTCCCGAGTATCCACAACTAGATGCAGTCATAGCACTGGGCCCTCTCCATTTTTCTTCCTTCCCCGGATCCCACTCATATGCACACTGCCGGTGGCTAAATTCTAGCTAAAGAAGTAATAGTCCACAGAAATAGTCTCTGATGCCTACAGATAGAACAATGAACAAAATTAGTCATTATGATTCTGTTTTTATGTTTATTGTGGAAGATTATCTTTTGTTAGCTTTTATCTTGGCTGCTGGTGCCAATGTAGGAAGAGGGCTGATATGATAAAAACCAAGCCTACTTGTAAGACTTCAAGCATATTATCCACAATGGATGGTATTGATGACTCCAAAGAAGGCTTTAGACATTTGTGAAAACAAAAGATGATTGGGTCTGTCAGGATAAAAGTATAAAAGTAACGCAGATTACTCACACTAAGCTAATTGTCCTGCTCTGGTACATATATTAGTTTTAATTTTGTCACTTGTGTAGACAGATACAATTATGCTGGTCAGCTATTTGCTTGTATTTCAAGGATAATGGATCTATTTCCTGCTTCAGGATGAGTGCGAGAAGTTGTTGACTAAAAATTGCTGGCATTATTCTTAATTTTGGTCTTAGACTTAACAGCAGCATTAGGAGAGATTGAGGTTAGACATTAAGAAACATTCTCACTGGCAGTACTGGAGAAATCTCTCTCTCTGCTGATGTTAAAATGGTTCGGAAATTTTCACCTGACCAAGACAGAAAAAACTTTCCTGCCAAAGGCTAGATTACGCTACTTCTGAACCTTTCCTCTGACAACGAGACCTTGTAATATTGAGGTGTGGGGTATCTTTTATTCATTCATCCATCCATCATTTATCATTTATTAAACTCTCTTCAAGTTGAAGATTTCATATTTTTCAATAGGGAATTAACAAATGAAAAATAAAATTTTTGCCCTTAGGAAACTCATAGTCTAGTGATGGGAAATAGACATATAAACAGAATTAGACATGTTGGACGAAGAGTTATCCAGGTAACTAGGTGGGTAGTGAGAAGGGAGAAGGGAGGACATTCCAGGCAGAGTAATGGTATATGCATGGAGATATCAAAGCTGGAGAATAGAGCACACACCAGCTGATGCACAGCCAGACCTAGAGTCTATGTCACTGAGTTGTAAGAGGTGAGTTATGGGACATTAGCAAAAACTAGATGATGAAGACCCTTCGATTTTATGGCAGGCCTCTGAGCATGCTGCTCAGTTCTCCCTCCAAGAAAGAACCTGCTGCAGGAAGTATTAACTCACTGAGAGCCTCTAGATGTTGTAATTTTTGATTCATATGGAGTTCATGCCCTCCCAGACATGTTTCCAGGCAATGTCTGGCATGGTGGGGGTACCAGAGCTGGGCCATTCCAACTTCAATAGGATTTCTCTAAAGGGCGATCTTTGCCTTGAGGCTTCCCAGTTAAACTGGCCACAACTTTCTGAGAGCTGCATGTGAAAGCGTCTTTGGCACTTCTTACTCAACACTTCTTCCTTTCCTTTTTCCCTGCACAGTGTCAGGACAGCACTATGATCCGACACTCTTCCCACTCATGGCTGCTGTCTCTTCCCCTTCTCCCTCACAGGCATTTCCCTCCACAAATCTTGTATTTTTGTCATTCTGTCTTGGTGTGTGTTCCTGGAGAAGCTGAACTGGCACAGACTCAGTAAGGTGTTTGGATTTTGAGCTGAAGGCAATGAGAAGACATCGAAGGGTTTTGCACAGGGACATTCAGTGTGGAAACCGTTGTTATAGAAAGATTATTGTCACTCTAGGGTAGAGGGCTGATTTAGGAAGAGTAAGACTTGAGGCAGGGCTACCCATTGAGAAGAAAAAAAATATGTGAAATGGAGCAATAGCAGAGGGCATGTGGGAAGGAGGTTAGAAGAGATGAATAAAGAGGTAGAAATAACAGGGCGTGGTGGTGCATTCGTTGCCAACTGCAATAGAGGGAGAGTAAAGGATGACGGGGGCAAGTCAATTGTTAAGCATGCCATGTGCCTAGACTTGAGGAATTCTTAGGGTATGGTTTGCTATTGGAGAATCCTCACATGAGTGTAGAGAGGGTAAGCTGGAAAATTCCTGTGCTCCTTATGCTATGTTTCCCCTCCTCCAGGATGGACAGTTCAGCTAAGGAGAGCACTGATGAGGCCCTTTCACCTCAGGAACTAGGATGAAGGTTTGGGGAAACAGAGCCTTCGGCTGACTGAATAACACTCGGGAGTTGGCAGAAAAAGAGATGCCCGAGGCAGTCGTGGTGTCAGCCTGTCTACCGTAAGGTACTACACTGTAGGAATCTGTATTAATTTGTTAGAGGTACTAAAACAAAGAACCCCAAATTGGGTGCCTTAGACAACAGAAATGTATTGTTTCACAGCTCTGCAGGTGACAAGTCTAAAATCAAGGTGTCAGCAGGACCATGCTCCCCTCACTGGAGACTCTAGGGAGGAATCTATTTCTTACCCCTTCTTAGCTTCTGCTGTCATCACATGGCATTCTCCCTGTGTGTCTTCACATCTTCCCTCTGTGTTTGTCTTTCTTTAGGTCTCTTCTCCTTTTCTTATAGGAATACCAGTCATATTGGATTACAGGCTGACCCTCTTCGGGTATGACCTCATCTTAATTACCTGCAATGACCCTTTTTCCAAATAAGGTCACATTCTAAGTTCTAGAAGAACATAAATCTGAGGGTCACTATTCACCCAGGTTCAGCAGCCCCAAGTGAAAACTTAGCAAATCTTTGAAACCTTTACTATACCAACATTACCTTATAAAATTGTGAAAACTACTTTTACCAAGCCTAATTAAATCTAAAATCTGGTTCTGGCTGTAATTTCATCCTATACCACCAGTGTGGCATGTATATCTTTGTAACCAGTCTGGGCCCACATAAAAATTTCTTTTTTTTTTTTCCTCAAGTCTAGGCACATGGCACAAGGTGCAAAGGGCTGAAGTCAGGCATCAGCTCAGGTGTTGGAGGATCCTTTCTCAATTTATTTAGAATTTCTGTCAAGTTTTCCATCACTCTGTTTACCCCAACCTTGACCAAGGACTAGGGGCTTAAGAAGTATTAGGTTAACCTTCAGTTGTCTTTACTGGTCTTTGGATATTTATTTCCTTTCCTAATTGTTAGAAGTATCTTGCCTTACTTGATCAAGCTTTGGCATTGATATATAAAGGAGAACTTTGATAATTTAGAGAATATCTCCTTTTTATTTTCTCCCAGCAAACCAGAATGTCAAGGTTATTGTCTCACTATGAACTTAAACAATCCAGACTTGAAACTCCAAGTTGAGCTGTGATGCCTCTGTCTCTGGCAATATCAGTTCTTGAAAAAGATACCAGTACAGCTATGTTAGCATCCAGTCCCCACCACCTTCTTTGCTATCTCTATTTTATGGGCCAGCTGAGCTAACTGTTCAAATTCCCTGTCTTTCAGCCGCAGGTAGCCAAGGGATTTGGTTTAGGTTACAAACATGTAGGTGGAAGTTTGCTGGGGTATTTTAGAAAAGCTCTTGGATTCTCTAATAGAGACAGATATGGCCGGCATCTCCTTCTTACTTCTTTTCACCCTTTCTGGATTAAATAGAGATAGGATGCTTAACGCTAACGAAGCTGTCATGGCACACCGAAGGAGAGATTAAGGTTGATATTACTGAACCAATGAACCCAGATCATGAGCATTTACCTCCAGTTTCTTATGTGAGAAAAAAATCAAACTCTAAGTTGTAAGTCACAGACAATTAAGAGGTGTGGCAAATTAATACCTAATTGTCCTCTTGCTGAGGAAATGAATAAAACTGAGGCAATGGGTGGCGACTTCCAAGCAAAACAACCTAACAAAAACTACCTTGGTATCCCATCTTCAAATTAGGATCTGAACTCTTATCACTTGTACGTACGTATCTTAGCCAACACTAGACCCTAAGATTTTTTAAAAATTTGACACAAATTTGAGTCCAGATAAATGGAGGCAGAATAGAGAATGTTAAGTAAAATTTAAAGTTTCAAGTCTACAGAAGTAAAGAATTGCATTTACTTCTAGGACAAAGGTTGGTTTTTTTTTCTTTCCTTTTTTTTTTCTTTTTCTGCTTTTAAATAAATTATCAAAATAAACCAGGCTTAACACTGGACTTCCCCAATGTAAGTATTACATAAAAACCTGTTAAATAAAAAACAGACTCTTGAGCAATGCAGATGTGAAGTATTTGCCCACCCTTTATCTTGGGACAGCAGGAAGCTATCATTAACCTGAAGGCAGCTGTTACATTCAAGATCATAAATTGTTTCTTTAAGCTGGAGCTGTGCTTAGAAGCTGCTCACTTCTTTTCTTCTTTTTTTAAGAGATCAGCTCTTCCTCTCTCACCCAGGCTAAAATGCAGTGGTGTGATCACAGCTTACTGCAGCCTCAATCTCCTGGCTCAAGTTATTTTCTTGCCTCAGTCTCCCAAGTAGCTGGGACTACAGGTATGTACCACCATACCCAGCTACTCTTTAAAATATTTTGTCGAGACAGAATCTCATTATGTTGCCCAGGCTGGTCTCGAACTCCTAGCCTCAAATGATTTTCCTGCCTCAGCCTTCAGAAGTGTTGGGATTACAGGCATAAGCCACAGTTCCTGCCCTTATTTTAACCTTTCTCTTGTAAAATTCTTGAAGGAGATGAAGAGTAGAGAGAAGTGCAAGGCCTGGGGCAGACTCAGAGAGACTTAAGGTGAAACGTCCTGGTTTCTTTGCCTTAACCATCGGTCATATGAATTCTGCAAACACTTTGACATTGATTGGAAAAGACTTCACGGAAAAGGTGACAAAACAGAGAAACAGAGGAAATGGCACAAGCTTTAGAGCTGGGAAGCACTGAGTGAAAATCTAGGCTCCCTCATTTGCTAGCTATGGAAGTTTAACAGGTTATCTAATCTCAGTAAGCTGTGGTTTTTCTACCCTATAAATGGGAATAAAAATAAGCATCTTGTAAAACTGCTAAGAATATAAAGGTAATACATGCATTTAAGCCATCTGAAATAAGTAGGCACTCTTACAACTACCTGTCAAAAACCTTGCCCCTTTTATTTGGTCTTACAGCATAAAGACTTGGAAAACAGAAAACCAGCTAACATTATTAATAATTTTAGGTGTTGAACTGTGAGGGGGGATTTGGATAAAGAAAGCAGCAAAGAAGTTAGTCTTTTTTGTGTGTCAGTTTTAATGCATAGAATATTTTTCTTTTGTATTGTCTGACACTATATTTAGTTACAACGTGTCCCAGAACAAAAGCTGGACGTTATTTTTAAATGTGGAGAACAATGAGATGACTGGTATTCTATATTATCGGCAGCACATTGCCAAACACGTGAAAATTTTCGTACCAGCTATCTGCTTTTCACATATGTCTACTGCAGTGTTGCAGTCTGACCCTGCTTTAAGTATCTTTGCAGGTTTGACTCTAAATGTTAAATATGATACTTTATATTTGTATAGCACTCGGTAACTTACAAAACTCTTTTCCAGATACTATTTTGTTTTTGACCTTCTCAACAACTCCACTCAATAGCAATTCTTATCCACAATTTAAAGATAAGGAACAGGCTTTGTATAATTAAATGGTGCATCCAAAGTCACAAAATTAGTAGATACTGATCTAAACCACAAAGGGGTAAATATGAGAGGCATTCCCTGAGACCTTTTGTATGTCTGTTGCCATGTGAAGTTGACGTTCACCTTCAACTTCTCTAATCATCACAAAACACACAAAGGATTATAAATCATTCTATCATAAAGAC